>JAKOGI010001321.1:205000-259451 GCA_029747015.1 Carnegiea gigantea
AGAATCAATAACTTAGCATTCTCAAGCCGAAGAAGCATAAGCAACATAAATATGTCTAACACGTATATAGCAAGAACCTTATAAGAGGAAAATATATGCAACTACGAATTGTCATGCAGGGACAAAACTTGGAGAAGCTATGAGGCAAGGGTGTGGTCGATATGCAGTAAAACTGCAGCATATGTCTAAACACAAGCTGCTCATGAGAGGAAAACAGATTGATTTCTTGGTTGGAATAGGTTCGGCACATAATCCGCTTACCTGACATCGTATTAATGTAGGTTAACTAGCATTTCATGAGAGTTTAGCTACCAAGGTAAGGTGGTTTCACATGGGTATTGTCACCAAGAGGCTTGTAGTTTTCATAGGGAAATAGAGAAGTGCTCCCATGGTGAAGATAGGTCTGATACCAAGTTCACGCACCAAATAATGTAATTTCAATTTAGTTATCATAATGTTTGCCTTATATCTCTGTTTAAAACTGATTATTTCCTAATCACGGAAATATGCAAATGGAGTGCTATGCTCATAGGCTTAAATCTAGGTCCCTTTTTATCCCAAGTAGGCTATCCAAAGTACATACTTCAACACAAACAGATAACATGATGTCGTACACTTCACTTAATCATATCAGCAATCATATTCCATATACCAATTGTTCATATGGCTTCATCATGACTATGAGTACACCTTAGGCTTTTGCATTTTACTCAAAATGCTTATAAGAAAACACACATATATGTAAATATTAATCCTTGGTTCAAAAATAGTGGTGGTAATATGCAAAATGGTAGCACGACATCCCAATCACAAGGTACCCAGAATTGTGGTGAAGTCATGTACAATAACCATGATATAGTAAATGGTAACAACAATAATGACTAGCATGGTATCATTCTTGAATCTCCTATGGAAAACCACCTTGGGGCACATTACACTTATAGCTCAAAACATAGAAACTTAGTTATATCATGCCAAGGCATTCAGTTGAGTCATACTGAAGCTGTTTCACACAGATTCATTCACAAGCCTCCGAGTTAAGCATTCAACTACGAGCCTCGGCACACTAGTCTGTCATTCGATCAAACATAGAATACAAGGGCAAGAATATACGAATGCAAAGCTCCTATTATTGTCACATCATGCTTTAAATATGTGTGTATGTAGCTATTCAAGCTGTAGTATGGATCAAATAATTCAAGCAGTGTAATTAATGACTCAAAGGTGATTTTATACAATGAATTAGATCAGCTAAATCATTGGGCAAATTCAACCACATACTTAACCAAAACTCAAGTCAATAAGCACCAAGAAGTGCATGTACTATACAATTCACTTATAAAACATATAAATGACCCTACATACTAATCTAAGTAACTATATGAGCTTCCAAGGTATTTGTATTGTGCATAATGCCATGTTATCCTTTAAAACACACAGGTTCGCAATACGCCACACAAAAGATCACCTAAATAAGTATGCATGATTGCAATCCCCATTTGTAACCTAGGGTCAAAGGTATATCTTTAGGCTTATCCAAAATCTCATTGATCGATTAACAACGGCTAAGAACAATGTATTAATGGTCTTATGGATATACCTTGAGCCTTTGCAACACATTTGTCTCAAAAGATAATCATAGACGTCTGAGGAACTCTTAGTATAGAAAGAAAGGTTCTACCTTCTACTATGGGGCATTCCAGCTTCTGCACTTGGTGTTAATGCTTAAGAAGATGTTGGAAAGGTATAGATCATTGTCCCGAGAGGAAACAAGGAGATGCATGTGCTATAACAATTCCAAAGTCTGTAAGGTTCTTCTTGTTATCTATGCTCTAGGTGTGTTGTGGTTGATATAGCCAGGTATAATGTCCCGACCCTTCTCGGTCACAGGTCTTATCAATAACGGTTTAAAGGATTGTCGACTAGCCCCACAAATCACCACAAGCTTTTTCAGCGTGCTTCGTCCTCGCTCACACACAGCCTGAGCAACTTCCCAGTCGGTCACCGATCCTAAGATTGCTCCCCATCAAGTACACTTAACTGTGGGGTTCTTAAGAGTGGGCTTCCTGGAAAAAAAAGGTACACCATTGGTGATATAAGTAGTCAGTTTGATCCTTTTAAGCCACACTCGGGGTGTTACAATCACCCCCACTTGAATCGCACAATGTCCTCATTGTGTCTCACTAACCAACCGAGTTCTAAGTCCTCTTGACCAATGGTCCACACCCAGTATCTTTGCTCCGCTGGTTGACTGCCCATGGGTTCTCCATCCACTAGCGTAGCTCACAGTCGCAGGTTGGCTCTGATACCATCTGTAATGCCCCGACCCCTCTCGATCGCAGGTCTTACCAATAACGGCTTCAAGGATCATCGACTAGCGTCATAAATCACCATAAGTCTTTCCGACGTGCTTCGTCCTCGCTCACACGCAACCCGAGAAACTTCCCAGGAGGTCAGCCATCCCAACATTGCTCCACAGCAAGCACGCCTAACAGTGGAGTTCTTCATAGTAGGCTTCCCGAAAAGAATGGTACACCGTTGGTGATATAAGGAGTTAGTTTGATCCTTTTTAAGCCACACTCGGGGTGTTACAATCACTCCCACCTGAGTCACACAATGTCCTCGTTATGCCTCACTAACCAACTGACTTATAAGTCCTCTTGACCGACAGTCCATACCCAGCATCTTTGCCCCACTAAGTGACTGCCCATGGGCTCTCCATCCACTAGTGCAGCTTATGGTCGCGGGTCGGCTCTGACACCATCTATAATGCCCCGACCCCTCCCGATCGTAGGTCTTACCAATAACGGCTTCAAGGACTGTCGGCTGGCCCTACAAATTATAACAAGTTTTTACGGCGTGCTTCGTCCTCGCTCACGCGCAACCCGGGAAACTTATCGGAGGTCACCCATTCCAACATTGCTCCATAGCAAGCACTCTTAACTGTGGAGTTCTTAAGAGTAAGCTTCCCGAAAAAAATGGTGCACCTTTGGTGATATACGTAGTCAGTTCAATCCTTTTAAACTACACTCAGGATGTTACGCCAGGGCACTATGGATCCTATAATGAGACTAACGTTCCGTGCCACGAAGAGTATAACACCTAGTTGACTCGTGAGTAACAGTAGTTACATGTTGGGAAGTAAGGAAGTCTCCCTATGTAAATGACAATCCAGATTAAGGCCACGTCAAAGTATCAATGGCATGTATACGGAAGGCTCGAAATAACACTTAGGCAGCAATCAGCAAGACCTTATCATAGCTACCCATATTGACATGCGAGTATACAAAATTCTCACTTAGTTCCCTTAGTAATTGAGAATTCACGTAAAAAAGGGTAATGTCTAAAAGAACTTTCAATCACGAAAAATAATCTTTTAATCACTTTTTAACAACTCATCATTAATGATCGAGCAACATATACATTTGGCATAGGCATTCCAAACATCCATACATAAAAATTTATGCTTATAGAGCGAGGCTCCAACATCATTGTAAAGAAATGCAAGCCCTCAAGTGCAACAGTAAGTCCTAACTATATAATTAGAAAGGTCTTTTAATGCGAGCCAAAAAATACCTTAAACTATTTATGAAGGACCTTAAGTTTCACAGTCTTTAGGTTTCAAAAGGAGAATAGTTTAACTGCTTCTAGCCCTTTCTCTATGAACCACTTAGTACGTCGGCTCGCTCCATTGTGGAGGCCTGAGGAGCAAATCGTGCTTTAGGGGAAATAATGAGCTTAGAGTTAAGACTTTTCTAATAGTTTGAGTTCAAACCAAGCGTACTTTAAACTTTTGATTTAAATCATCAAGGTGCATATGCAAAATAATCATTGATTGAGCTAACGCTTAGCTTATTCACGAGAATACAAGTCATTCAGCCTATACTCTAGTAAATGGTTCATTCATTCAATCAATCAACTCACTCAAGCCACACACAGCTAACTAAACGCACCACTGTTCATACCAAAACCACATTCGAACACAAAAGCATGACATATATCACATCATCATAAACACTTTCCTAGATAACTATAAGAAATGCAAGACTCAAGTCGAAGCCTATGGTCGCAGGGCCATGCTCTAATACCATCTGTCACACCCCTAACCCTAAGGCTAGTGATGTTAATGCGTTCTTAAATTCTAGGGCAAAACAGACATAGCTTCGCCTAAAAATTAACAATTTCCAGGGTTAAAGACCTACATTAGGTCACTGTAATGAATAAAAGCATAAAAGAATACCAAAACAAGCCCAACAAGTACACATCGAAGTTAACAATTCTATGAGCCACATGCCCTGAGTATCCCTAATAATAAAATTCAACAATGCAGAAGAAAACAAAAGATACAACTCAACGGATCACACATCCAAAGTACTGGGTTTACATCCAAAAAATAAACAACTCCAACAAAAGGTGATTGACTAATCAGATGGTTGGCTCATATGGCCATACAGAGCTACTTCTAAACAATATGCCTTACATGAACCAAAGTTATTTATTTACGTACATTTCGGAATCCTAGGATACATTATATTACATCATTAAAGTCGTAAGTCCACACACGCACACACACACATACACACACACACACACACACACACACACACACATATGCGCATAACACCTTTTTTGAAGCAAAGGCGAAGACTCTAGCTCGACTTACATAATTCAACTTATGTCTGCCACATTAAAAACCGGGGAAAAGGGAAAACAGAGAGGGAATAAGCTACCAAACGCTCAGTGAGGGATCCTCAACCCAAAAAAAAAAAAAAAAATAGTTGCACGTAAAGCTTTTAAGTAGCAAGTACATCACATATGTAGTACTATTTTTGTACTAGACAAAGACGATTTCAAACAAAAAACTTCATTCCTTAACAAAACAAATTCACTAAAGCTATTAATCACATTTGAGCATCCATAACTTGTCAAGTTTTTCATTTTGAACTTATATTAAAGTAAAGCCACTACACAAAGGTAGGAAAGGAAGGAAAACCTCATGGATGTGTTTACAACCCAAATAACTTATTTCGTCTCAAAATGCATAATTTATATATGAATTTGATTCATTCAAGGATTTTTGTTCTTTTCTTAACTCCCGAATAAATAAAGTAAGAACTTTAAACATTTCATTCACATATCGGAAAAGGTTATTCATTTTGGCGTAAGAGTTCCTAACGTGCTATTTAGGGGAGATCGTCACTCGTCCTATGTGTGATCATCACTCACAAATCGCATTATCCCTGGGGCATAACATAACATAACATTTAGGCATACGCATCTCGGCAGAGTAGCCAGGGACAGCCTCTAACTTCGATACTGTACTCTTTGGTGGGAAACAGCTAACTCCTCATTCTACATCTAGTCCCCACCCTGAAGGTTTTGTCACGCATCACATATCGTCGAACCTTACCCTTGTTAGGGTCTTCTAGGGTTCCCACTTCTAGGTCGACAACCTAGGTGTGGCCACTTAATGAGCACTATCTTAGCCATCTTTAATTAAACCAAACTATTTTAGTTATTAAAGCACATGCCACAAGGAAACAATGATTGCTTCTACCTTCAAGAGTGTCACAAGTCTTTTCATTTTAATGGTTCATTCACAGAACCATAAATTTGTTTATTAAGCTAAAATAATTTCTATAACCGGAATAGCTCTTTATCATTGTTAGCCTTTAAACGATAAGGTCGCTTAAGATTACTTCGGCCTCGCTACCCTAAGACTTCAAAATAATTCTTTGCCATTAAATGGGAAAATCACTTAAGATTACTTTGGGTTCGCTAACCTAAGACTTCGCTTACGAAAAGTTTGCACGTATATATATACACACACACACACATATATACATACATACATACATACATACATATATGTGTGTGTGTGTGTATATATATATATATATGTATACATATATACATACATACATACATACATACATACATATATATATATATATATTTATATTAAATTTGATGACTAAACATTTTAATCGTTTCCAAATTCATTTTAACCTTGGATAAGTAATTAAATTTAGTGACTAAACACACATATAACCTCGTTTCAACAAATGAAAAGTAATTCAATAACCCAAGCTCCCTCCTCACAAGACCGACCACAATAATGCTCAAAATCCACTTAATATTTCAACCAAAAATCAGCCGCGCAATTCGGCTTTAATTCAACATCTCCACTACTTAATTTTTAAATTCAACGATTCGGGAGTTTCCAAATTATCATGCAACCACATTATCATCTACACATACTCAAAAATCAGTATAACAACAAGGCTAAAATGCACTTAAATCAACATCAGTAGTATTTAGTTCCGACTCAGTAGTTTTAGGAGTCAGCCACCAATATGCAGTGGTTACCTAACGCAAGATAAATTCTCAGATTGTAATTCTAACTTAGTTCATCCCTGAAATCTACATATTAGAATCCAATTCCACATTATGATTCATCTAAAAGCATTGAAGAACTTTGAGAAATTATTAGTTGCGTAGGGAATCCAAGCAATCCATTCCGACTCAATAGTTTTGGGAGTCATCCACTAACATGCAATGGTTGCCTAACGCAAGATAAATTCTCATATTGTAATTCTAACTTATTTTATCCCTAAAATCAGTATATTACAGTCCAATTCCACATTTGAATTCATGTAATTTAGGGGGCTAAACCATTCATCTAAGAGCATTGAAGAACTTTGAGAAGTTATTAGTTGTGTAGGGAATCAAGAACCACCCACCTCAAATCCAAGGTTAAGGACCCAATTCCTGGGCTAATTGGGAAATTTTTGGTGGAGCTCAAGTCCGTGTGCATAGGTCGCGGTGGTGGTGGTTGAGTTCCAAACCCTAACTAAATTTGAAACTCCTGTTGCTTGGTCCAAAATTGTATTAACTCCAGAGCTCCGTCCTAGTAAGTCGAGCCATTGCGGCATAGGTGGCCGCCGCCCGATCTCGCCACCACTGCCCCTCCCCGGCCTTAGCGAGTTCTCATTCTCCCTTTGCTTTTCTCTAGTCGGTGTAACACGGCTCAAGATAGGCAGTAGGTGTGACCGACACCACCAACACCACCAGCCACCGGCGCTATACCACTGTGACGTTGCCCTCCCTCCCTCCCTCCCTCCCTCCCTCTCTCTCTCTCTCTCTCTCTCTCTCTCTCTCTCTCTGTGATGCTAGGTCGGGGTCATGGGCTATGGGTAGCAAAACCCCTCCCCCTGCTCTTTCTTTCGCAAAGAAGGAAGAGGACCTCGACCCTCTTTTCTCTCTTTTTCCTATTTTTTTGTTTGGTTGTTTTGGTTGTTTAATCCTGCCTACCAGATCGAGTTCGGTCCTGTATCATCTCTTCTCGCTTAATCTCGACCACAAATGTCCTCACACGACTTGGTAATTCCATGTAATTATGCCTTGGCTTAATTTTAAAGAATTCCCTAATTTTCACCTAATTGTGTATGAAATCAGGAAAATTAATAAAATTACTCCGCATAAATATTACACCTAATTAGTTTGTAAACACATACTCTAACATGGCTAATTAAATAGAGCACAATTAATGAAAACACTAACCCAAATAGTTAGCTACGTATTAAGAATCCCGGCTGTTACACCTGTTCTGCCCTACCTTTGGTGCCACTAGCCCACCGCTGAAAGTCTGCCAGCTGCCAACTCTTAGACCTCTGCCGAAGAACACCCACTGACTTCACCATAGCTTGTTCTCGTTTTGCTCTATTTGGGTGTGAAAAGGTGAAGTCCTAATCTTTTTTGATTTGGGTTAATTGCTTTGTGGCTGAAAGTTTTGGTAGTAGTGATGTAATTACCTTTGGTGAATTTTAATATGTAATTTTCATGGATTTTTGGGTGTTGGATTAAATTGTATGTTGGAGGTTGAGGGAGAGTATGGTAGGTGAGGGTTTACATGAATTTTGAATGGTTGATTATGATTTAAAGGTGTTTAAAAAAATCTTAACCAATATGTAAAGGAAACTGAGTCTACCGCACTGGTGTTATAGTATAGTTTTAATATCATTCCCACAAAGGTCAAATACAATCTATTGAGTTTTTACCTATTATAAAAGGCTAAGTAAACAAATTCCTATGGGTCATTTCAACTATCGCTATTAAATCTCCAGAATTTTAATAAAGTTAAAAACATCTAGGGAATTGTTTTGCCTAGTAAAGAGTTGGATAATTGGACTTAAATATGTACTTTACCTAGATCAGGATGATTCAAAAGAGTGCAGTCGAACTAAAATTCAATCTTTTCTTTTGAAACAAACCTAATTGCCTAAACTAATCCAACTAACATTCTTTCCAATGTCCTTGTTTTTAGTCTTGGTTATGGATTTTTGATTGCTAGCGTTATATCTCAACAAACAATGCTCTTTCAAGAATCGTTAAATTAAGTTCTAACTTGTTCTAATAGTGACTTTCTCCTCTTAGTAATTCGCTCAATTGTCTAGTATAAGCAAGCAAATTTGGCCAAAAATTTACTCACAACAATTCATTTATAAGATAGAATTCAATCATACCAATTTAGACAAAGCATAAATATTGAAAATTAAAAATCTAATGTCAGTACTTTGGCTAACAAGTCCCTAGAATGAATAAAACTACTCACATATGATTAGAATTAACATCTAAATAAGAGTTTAAGATGAGATTAGAAGGAAAGAAAGCTTCACAAAAATAGTGGTCTTCAATGGCTTCCCAATCTCCAAGCTTGCAAGTGCCAATCTTCCACTTCAATTCCCTCTCTTACTCTAAAGAAAACTTAAAAATCCTAAAGCTAATGATAGAAATAAGATAGAGATAAGTGAGAGATGTATTACCTCTCTTCTTTCTTTAGCTGAAAAACCTATTTTAATCACAAACTTGGGCATCCTTAGCACAAGATTAAGGAAGACGAAGAGGAAAGTAGTTTCAAGCTCACCACGGACCGTGGCCTTCATTACAGAGCGTCCATGGCTGCCTTTGTCCTAAAATTCTCTGGCACTTCTTTCTTCGCCATAGGCATGGTGACTTGGCGGCAGCCGTGGAGAGTCAAATCATACTCAATTGGCATCAAAGCAAGGGAAAAAATGTCCAAAAACTTGCAAAATGCAGAAAAGAACCATACCCAAGCGTAAAACAGGAAATAGAGTGCAGAATATAACATGAGATTCATAATTTTTCCAAAAAATATAGGAAAATGACCCTGAAGTATACTCTGAGCATTTATCAATCTCCCCCATGATTGAACCATTGCTTATCCCCAAGCAACTATGAGATCTAAAACTATCATGAGGAACCTCCTCAAGTGAACATAAGGAGCAACAGCAATAGCCTAACCAACCCAAGAAGTTAGCCCGAAAGTGATTAACAGCATTGCAAAATAAGTAAGAGAAGGAAGTTTTTGAAATAAGAACAAGTACCATAACATCAAACATTGAATTCATCACCCAAATCAACTTAAGGAATCATGTGGGCACGTGCAAAACGTAGTGGTAAAAGTAGCTTACAATATAATGTGGTTCTCTCAAATCTTATTCCTTAGAGTCAAATCTATCATAAACTTGACAAGATTCTCGAATTTGACGCCATTAAAATACAAAACATGCTAGACAATCACGAGGACTTTGATAGGGTTGTAATGGGGTTATAGGTAAATGTAAGAGGGGAACAAGTATGTTGAGATTTGTGGGGCTCAAAGCCAAAGGCTATGAGTATAAATCATCTTCGCCCAACTTTTTACAAAAATACTCATCACACTAAGCACCAATACATCTCAAATACACAAAGTTACCTGCTAGTTAATCTACAATGTGAAAAAGTGTTGAAGTATATGTAACATGAAATCTATACCAAATCCTTGTATTATTTTGATTCTATTTTTTTTTAACTTTCTTTTTTCTTTTTTTTTTCGTCTTCTTAGTTCGTTTTTTTTTTCTTTTTTCAAAGGGAAGATTATGGCAAGAGAAATTGTGCATTTTTCAACACTTTTTCTAACAACTCATAAATTCAATCCAATTGACACCAAGGAAAATACTGCATAATTCCGTTGCATACAAACAAACCACACCCTTGTATTATTTTGAAGTACAAACCTAATTGACACCAAGGGAAATGCTGTATAAATCCCTTAAATACATCTCAAATACACAAAATTACCCCCCCAGTTAATCTATAATGTGAAAAAGTGTTGAAGTATATGTAACATGAAATCTATACCAAATCCTTGTATTATTTTGCTTCTCTCTTTTTTCAACATTGTTTTTCTTTTTTTTTTGGGTTGATTTGTTGTTTTTCTTTTTTCAAAGATAAGATTATGGCAAGAGAAATGAATCAGTCACATTTACCCCCTTAACCTTTTTCGAAATGATTTTTTCGCCTCTCACCTATTGATAATAATTTTTACCCCCTTCACCTTTTTTCTTTTTAACAAAAACTATTAGAAATTGCAGAAGAGATCCCTGGATTGGGCAAACTTATGCAAATAAGCTTTTTTTAAGGAAATTTGCTTAATTAAGCTTGTTATAATGACTTTACTGGTACTAGTTATTACAATTTACTACATATATCTTATATATTATACTTACAGTGGCTATAAGCCCACCATGTTTAGTAAAATAATTAAAACATAATTAGTAAGTTTCGACCATTACCTGAACTTAGTCAGTGCTGGACTTTGGCGTTTCTCTAGCTTCCAGTTTGCAGAGATTGCTAATCTAAACCTCACCTTCCTTAGATCAGGCACAGCATAGATCTATTTCGTTTCCTACCTCGGACTGCAGTCACTAATCAAGTTCATTATATTTTCAAAGGATAGTGGCCCCTTAATCAAGAAATTATAATATTTAAGACAAAAGGTTCAATTGGACAACGTTTCCTCCCAGGAAACTTCCTTTATTGAAAGCTTAAAAGTGAAAATATTACAATGGAAATCTTAAAGAAGGACTTAAGTTAGGATCATTAGAGATACTTGCTCATAGAGAAATGAAGAATCCTAACTTCTCTTGTGCTCAAAAATGCCCAAATGACCATATCCCTTCTCAGCTCTCCACCTCTCCTTTTATAGAGGGGATGGGGGTACCTAGGATGCCCTAATGGCTATAGTACATAAAGATTTTTCGCATGGCTACAATACATACTGACTCTACAGTACACACTTTATTTTACGATCCAAACACTTGTCAAAATAGTACAATAATGGGGCAACCACTTTTCAAAGATTTTAATATTGACAAGACTAGTCATCATTATTGAGATTCTACATTCCTTCATCGCCAATTATATCTTCTAGACCATCATTGTCTGGATAATTATCAAAATCTTCATCAAGTTGCTTAAGATGCTCTGGATCCCATTCTTCAAATAATTCAAGGAGATATTTTTTACCTTTTTCTGATAAAAATTTTCTAGCTCCAATATCAAAGAGATAATCAAAGATATCTTCTGACATTGCTTCGTCCACCTTCATGTAGTATTTAAATTCGTTATCATAGGTGAAAGCAGTGTTTCCACAATGCATTAATGTTTTTCATCGTTCAATTAATGCTTAACATTGATGATAAATGTTGAAAAATCCAATAGCCCTTGATAACGCAGGATCAATAACTAGATGTACCGGATTTTCATGAATCTAATTTTGTTGTTGATCATTGAGATCGTTGCAATCAACGATTTGGACAAGATAACGAGCTGGTTTGGCTTTTCCATTTTCATATTCAATTAGAGTGCCATAAACCTCTAAAGTTAGGCATCTACGAACTGAAATTTTTGTTAGACCCTTAGGATATGTAAGAATCTAATGGATCTTTCTCAACATGCATTGCTGGAATTTAGTTAAGGTTGAGAAAAATGGGAATTTTGAATCTGGGATTTCTGTGAAGTAAAGTACCATCCCATGTTTCCAGGCTTTAAAGACAGGATCATTTTGTGATAATGAATTTGCTGAGAAATAAATACCACCAACTCCAGATCTGTCCGGAAAGTAGCTCGTTGTACTCCAAGACTCCCAAATATCATAGGTATAATGATGATAAAAGTTGATACAGGTTGCATACCACTCATTGAACCATTTTTCTCGAACATGAGAACTTATTTTTTCCTGGATATAATAAGGACACTAAAGGTAACTAATTTGTAGCTCTAGAAGGAAAAATCTTTGGGCTACTAGCTAGGCAGTAGATAGTAGACCAAAACATGATTTACTTTTTGCATGGAATTCTAGATTATCGATAAGGCCTTTACCAGAAGGCGTAACCCGTTCTAGTAGGAATGGCATTTCATTAAGAATTTCCTCCTTTTCTGGCAGGAGGTCGACTTTGATGATCACCATTGGCGAGTTCTCGAGTTAGACTATCTGCTAGAGAGTTCTTCCATCCCTGTATATATTCAATGGAAAAGAAAAACTGGTTAAGCCATAATTGCCAACGCAAGAATCGCCCTTGCACTTGCATATTTGATAAGTTCTTTTTGACAAACCCAAGTATTCCTTTGCAATCAGTTCGAATAAGAACAGATTTTAAGGCTAAAAAGATTAAGAACTTTTTAATTCCCCTTATGATTGCAAGGATTTCTTTTTCCATTGTGGGATAGTTGCATTCTGCCTGATTAAAGCTTTCACTGCAATATTTGTAGAGCTTTTTTCCTTCTCTGATTTTGAGCACTGCGCTCTAATGCTCATTGCTGGCATCTATCTCAAGGACTAAATTATCTCCTTCATTAGGCAAATTAAGAACAGGAAATTCTATACATCTTTTTGAAGTTTTGAACAATATTTGTATCATTAGTGGTCCACGTCTAACTTACTTCTTTCTTGAGTTTCTGCTGCAATGGTTTTCTTAATTTGGCTAGATCTTTAATGAAATCTAAAGAATAGGTAAGGTGTTGAAGAAATCTTTGTAATTGCTTTCTATCTTCAACCTCTTTAGGAAAATTTTCTATTTTTTTCCAGAATATGCTTTTGTAGGGTGATTTGTCCAACTTTTATCTTTAGACGTAAAAAATCAATTTCTTGTTTAGCATAAATGCATTTATTCTTACCAAGTATAATTCCATGATCAATGCATCTTTGGGTGACTGCTAGGACATCGTTTTTGTGTTGTTCTATGGTCTTTGAAAAGATAAACATATTATCGATGTAAACTAAACAAAACTGATTAAGGTCTTTAAAAATATTATTCATTCTTCTTTAGAATATTTGAGGTGCGTTTTCAAGACCAAATGGCATTGCTATCCATTCATAATGTCCTTGTGGTGCACTAAATGCAATTAGAGGAATAATTTCCACAACCATTTTAATATGCCAATAACAACTTTTGCAATCCATTTTTGAGAACCAAGATGCTCTTGAATTCTATTGAAAAGGGTAGTTTTGTTAGGAATATAATGACCATCAAAGACAATATTATCATTAAGATTTTTGTAATTGATTACCATTCTAGCTTTTCCTCTTTTTTCTTCAGCATGATTTCTTACCTTGAAACTAGGACTGGTCTGAGGACTCTTACTATTTCTAATTAATCCTTTATTTGAAAGCTCTTTAATTTGTTTATCAAATTCTTGAATATCCTGGTATGTATGCACCATTTGTTTGACTCAGATAATAGTGTGGGATTTAATAAGGTAATGTTAGCAAATGTTTTATCTTTATCCCAAAGCACATTTTCGATTGTTGTTCAACAATCTGCTCTTTAATAGATCATTCAAGTAATAAGATTATCAATGCTACCTCTCATTGCGCAGGCATTACCTTCTCACCACGCTGACTGAGTGTAAATTCAATTTTTTGATGAGTGTAAGCCTTATTTAATTTTTCAATAGGAACTGAGTGACCATTAATTGTAAATATTATTTAGTTTATGGTTTGGGTGCGTGTAGAGTATAATCTTTGGAAGTTATTTCCAATAATCATATTATGAGAGGATTGATTAGTAGCCTATAGAACTGGTATAATGCATTGAACTCTTTCTAATTCTATGGATAACCCTTCTATTGCCTCATTATGACTCATAACGCTATTATCAGCTATCTTTACTTGCAAAGATTCTTTGCTTTTTTCCACATGAATTCTGGAAATAATGATATTTTTCCAAAGTATACAGAACAACCACTATCTATGTAAATACGCAGTTCGTATTTATTATATCGCTCTAAGCATACCTTTATTGGGATATAGATGCTCTTAAGGTTTGTATTGGTATCCTCATAGCATGTTTCCATAGTCATATTTTTGACTAATTCATCCTTATAGATTGGTTCACTAATAGTTCCAGTTTTGTACCCAATGACCTTTCTTTCTAAACTCATAATTCGATCTACACTGGGTCTTGCAGCCTCAAAACTCATTCTACTCATTTCACTGGTCATGCTAATTGTATCATCTTCTTTAAGCTCTTCTTTAGCTGATAAAGATTCTTCTCCCCAATCTGACCTTGTACTCATGCTTCTTCATAATTGGGGTTTAATAGTGATTTTACCTTCCTCATAAATTTTTATTATATTTTTCTTATTGATTTTTGTAGGGTTAGCAAAGCTAGATATCTATGAACGATCAATTTTTATCTCCTTTAGATTGGACTTAATCATCTAGATTTTTTGCATAGGGCTAGGACTTTTAAAATTTCTGCCTCTATCATTGTCACCTTAATCTTAGGGTCTACCGTATTATCTAACTTGTAGATGATTTTTCAAAATATCCTTAGAGGATATCCTCCTCTTTTCATGTCCATCCCGACCGTTTTTATCTTAAGGGATGGGAAGTTTTTAGCAAAATCATTTTTTAGACTCACTTAATATCTAGGTCGAGAGTTGAAACCTACTGACCTATTATATAAATTGATTTTTATCCCCGTGATGATCTGATTATTAAATTTGCTATGCCTAATACCACAGAATAAAACATAAAGATCAATATTTTTACTATAATATTGTAATGGAGTAATTTGAACTTGGATGCTTCCGATATGGATATACCTATACTTTCTATCTTTGTTTTGCTTAAAGATATTTTTCTAATTAATGAGGTTAACTTTCCCTGCGTCATACTTACAATCCTTTATCTCTAAATCTCCTTCCATCATTTCACATATGTATTTTTTTTTAATTGAAAGATGGATTTTTTATAGATCATATCTTTTTGGATTATGGGAAGAACCCAATCTCCTTTGACTTCTTCATGATCATTGTCTACAACAAACTCTTCTCCTTGAAGATCACCAAGGCCAACTGAACTACTTTCTATCATATAACTTGTTTCTTCGTAATCACTTTCTTTATATTGATTGTCTAATATAATTTCAACAATTCATTTGTTGTCACTTAGGGCTAGATCTAGTGCCTCATCTTCACTAAGCTCAACATAATTTAGGCTTTCTAAGGTTTTAATAAGTTTGTTATTCTTCCTATTTTCATATTCATTAGCATAATGTCTTACTTCTCCACATGCTCAGCATTTGCAGTTGTTTTTTCCGACAGAACAATAAGCGGCTTTCCTAAAAAATCTTTATTTTTTAGGACTTGCTTTATTATAATATTTTCTTCTATATTTATCTCCCTTTTGCTTGTTAAAACTCTTTTTCTTATAGAATTTTCTTTTCCTTCATTTTTTTTGTTCTTTTTCCCATTTACGAGGTAAATCCCAGCAAGTTAAGAATTGCTTCTTTATCTTCTTCTACTTATGGAGATCAAGACATTGTTCATTGATCCATTTTCATAAATAAGATATCTTATGTATCAACAACATCTGTTCGTTCAAGCCAAGCCATGTATTTTTCATTAATTATAGAATTTATTGGATATGACAATTTGTCATAGAATATACCAAGATTGGTTTCATTATGCCCAATTTTGTAATAATACTGTCTAAATTCAGCAATATAATTTTCAAGATATCTCATGTCCCAAAATTCTATGTTGTTAATTTTTCTTTGCCATTCTCTTGCTTTCCCTTCAAAATCAAGTTTAGCTCTAATGAATTCTATCTCTATTTCCTTACATAAATTTCTGAATATAGCAGCTGGTATTTGCATTATTCTTAATGCATTTTTACCCTCTTCGCTTAATGAATCATGCCAATCAGCTACAGTGCCAGAAAAACTATGCTCGATGTAATTTAGAAAATTTACAACCGTCCATGTAGTGTTTAGGTTTAAGATATTATTCATTCTTCTTTTTCAGTGTTCAAATATTTCTTCTCTATTATGGGCTCCATCGATGTTTAAAATGTATCCTATTTGACTAATTAGGATAAGGCCAATTTCTTCAAAGGTTGTGGCTTTCCTTGCGATGAACCCTAAGGAAAAATTGCTTGCACGTCCTGCTGGGATGTACCTAGGACTTAAGAAATAAGTACTTCTTCTAGAAGATTCATCAAATTCTTCTGGCTTAGGAAAGAGATTGTTAACTAAATTGGTCTCTATTTCACCTAAGTTGAGTTCTTCACCGATCTCATTAACCTCATCAGATTCATTTGCTAATATATCTCTTCTTCTAATTGGACATTATTAGTTTCTTCACTTTCATCAGATAAGAAATGTCATATTTATCACTAATGTCTCTCATGATTTTGTTTAATTCTTCCAGATTTTATTCTTTTTCGAACATCTTTCGTACCTCTTCAAAAGTATATTGTTCATACTCTATCTTCTTTTTCTTTCTTTTCAGTCGATTTTTCACTAGATTGTTGTCCTACTTCTTTTTGGATTTTTATCTCTTGTAAAGGAAATAAAATCTTGTTTTTTAGATTTTGGAAAGGATATTTATGTTGAAAAGGAGACTAGTACTAGGAGTAGCTTTTTCACTATGCCTAACTTTGTTAATAAGAGAAAGATGGACTACAGTTAACTAATTATTAAGCTCCTCGACTTCAGACTTAATTTTGACTAATTCTACTTTTAATTCTAAAACTATGTCAGTGATATAGTTTAATTGAGGCGCTAATGAGGTATTATCTTCTGGTGAGTCGACAATATGTGAATAATTAGGACAAAGGCGTGCAGGTGATGATTCAAGTATTAATTATAGTTAATTAGCTTAATCAATCATTAATTAGTTTAATAATCTTAATTATTTTTGGGCACATGGCTCTGATACCAATTGAAAGAGGATCGAAAATACTACTTAATGGGAGAAAATGCTCATGCAAAAAATTAAAATTTTTAAAAGTAAGTTTTAAATATTGGGGTTAAATTGAAAATTTTTAAAAGTTCAGGGACTTAAGAAAAAATAGAGTGTACCTAAAAATTAAATTACATAAACATGGGGTAGTAAAACATTAATTTGAAAAGCTCAAGGTTAAAAAAATGAAAAGCTAAAACGTGAGGGTGCCCACATGTGATTAACCCCATGAGAAATTTTGCATTTTTCAACACTTTCTCTAACAACTCACAAATTCAACCCAATTGACACCAAGGGAAATACTGCATAAATCTCTTATTGCATACAAACAAACCACACCAAATAATAATGTCATTATCCACAAGCTACTTACAATCACTTATGAAACTCTATAGTATAGGCTAAAAGGTAAGATATGCATTTGACCAAGGTTCATTATTGTAGGTTTGCATGAAGGAGAAAAAAAAAAGGTTAAGGCTCAAAGGGGTTAGCAAGGGATAAATCATACATAATAAGGATGGTTATTTGGTCAATGTAGCCCATAAATTTAAAGAATGCCCCAATCACATTGCTTGAACATGCATTCTAAATGTGATCTTGAACAAGAGCCAAAGCAAGTTCTAAATATTTAAAATCTAGGAAGAGCCGTACATGAAAAAGACTATGAGACTAAAATGATGAATTAGTCCAATCAAGCTCAAAATCTCACATGATAACACTAGATCACATATGCTAAATATTCATGCAAAGAACAATTGAGTAATCGAATTGCAATCAACATGATGGACAAAACATGGAGTACATTTCAAAAGCTTGTAATCAAACATTTTATTCACAAATAGGCATAACCAAAAGGGTTAAACTAAGACCAAAAAAACTACTTAGTCTAAGACTCATCATCTAAGGATTTTATTCCTTTTTTCAATTTTTTTTCTTTCTTTCTATTTTTTTCCTTTTTACCTTTTATGTCGGTCCTAAAATGCAACTAAAAATTGAAAATACCAAAATAAAGCTATAACTAAGAAAAGAAACCCAAAAATAGAAAAAAAAATGAAATGATTCACCATGAATGCAAACTAGTCCTAAATGCATGACCTAAAATGCAAACTACTCACATCTACATCATGTACACATAGTCACACACAACTTTCCCATGCTTGGACAAAGCATTGTCCTCAATGCAAGCACATAAGAAACAATGGGAAAGAAAAAAAAACTAAAAAGGAAGAGGAGGGGGGAAATATGCCAATCACACCAAGTCTCTAAACAAGTGCTAAAGTCTTGGAAGTATTAGTTTTGGGAAGCAATCATCACACGGAGTTCATCATGCCACTCCTAAACATAGTCACGGAGTGTGGTATTCTCATTTTGAATTTATGCTCTAAGGGATGCTTGCTGCTCTTGAATGGACTGAATGGTAGCATGCAAACCAGCATAATCAAAGGAGGAGGACGATTGGGATGAACTAGAAGCCCTCAGGTGAGGAGGGAAAAGAGATGGTGCGGGTTGCACCAACTCTTCATCACCCGTAAAAAGTGAAGATTTGCCCAGTTCAAGAGAATGGTTTAATCAACATTAGAGAGGGGTATGAGACGGTTCCCAGCATAAATCCAACAAACGCGCCCAGTCTTCACCTTACAAAAATTCATTTGTTTAAAAGCGGCAATTGCTCGAAACCGAGAACTCTATCATCCGGATTTGGCTCTATGCTAACTGACCTAGCAATAGGGGTAATAAGGCCCCCAACCACAATCCTTTGTGTGGAACCCATGGGCGTACTATGCAAGTAATTGACCAAGAATGAACCGGGGTTAAGTCGGTCACCTTAGAGCATGCTATACAAGAAATATAATTTAGACAGGCAAGGCACATTCAAGCTATCATCCCCAGCAAACAGACCATAAGCAAGTAAACTCCGGGCCACTCGAATACAAGGGTTTCTAATAACGGTGCCTTTAGAGTTGCTTGTATTATATCGATAATCCCCAGAAATCTCATTCCAAAAAGCATTTGGGTTAAATTCTTTGGGAATATGTCGATAAGGCAAGTTCATACTTAGTGGAAAGCCAAATATGCTATTAAAAGCACACAAATTTAGCTCATAAAACTCCCTATTTAGATAGAAGCAATTGTATCCTTCTTAGCAACGAGGAGTGTGGTCCCTAATCTGTAAAAATTGCCCCGTACCTCCTAGAGCAAACAATCAACGAATGTCATCTAAAGAACCAAATCGAGTTAACAAATTCTTATCATTATAACAAGTAGCAACAAGCAGCTTACTACTCAAAACATTATATCTAGCAATAGGGTTAGGAATATTACCTCAGTTTCTTGCATTGGTTGAGATTTTGGAAGTCTGAGGTGCGCTTTGTGTTGCTTGACTTGATGTCTTCGCCTCTTGAGTAGTCCTTGCCTTCTTTTTGGGTGTCATGCTAAGGAAGCGTGGATGAGTGAAAGCTCCAAACACTAGCTAAAGTGAAAAGGGGAAGGAAAATGGCAAAACATGAAAATTTTCTAAAAACTAAGGTGAATGGGGAAGAAATATGGAAGAAAATGTGAAAATTTAGAAGAATGGAAGACGACATTGAGTTATCAAAGGTTGGGGTATGAAGATAGGTAGACTGTGAGAGAAAAAGGGCAAGAAAAGAGAAATTTAAAGGAGATTTGGAGTGAAAGTGAAAAAAATAAGAGGAAAGGGAAGGAAATTGGTGAAAAATGAGTAAAAATTGAAGGCTTAGAGGTGGGCGCTTATGGAGATTTTAGAGAGAGAAGAAGAGAGTTTAGAGAGAGAAAGAAAGTTGAGCGGTTGAAGAAGATAGATGCTTTTCGGGTCAAAGGGCATGCAAACCCCTTGACTGTGGATGGAGAGACTTATCTTGGCATAGGCCAATTGCCCAAAAATATAAATGAAAGCTCTCTCAAGCATTTCATCAAACATTTGGCAGGCATGAGGGAAAACTTTAAATTCTAAGCATAAGTTAGGTATGGTTAGGCCTAACCATAGACTAATTAGCAATCAAAGGGCTAATTACAAGCCAACTCAACCAAAGTCACAATGAATAAACCACAAAACACAAAAGCTCCAATTTAAACCTAAGGTAGCAAACAAAGAAACAGGCATGAAATTAGAAAAGTAAATCTAGTGTAGCATGGATTAAAACAACTACCAAACATGAAATCATAATAAAAATGAAACATTTAGACTAAACATGAACTAAACTAACAAGATTAAAATAAGAGTAATATGAACAAACATGAAATAAACAGAGAGAGAAAAAGGGAAACTTAGGCTTGAATTGATTGAATGAACCTGAAATCTGTAAGCTAGAATCCAAAATACAGTCCAATGACTAAATCTAATCCTCCTATTGGGGTTCTTATTGGCTAAAACCTAACCTAAACTATCCTAAAAATTGCTGGAAAGACCCCCCAAAAATTGCCGAAGCTAGGCTTTAAATAAGAATCAAGCAGGGCCATAAAAATAGTACGCGAGAGGAGAGGGACAATGGTCGTCCCCTGGGCGACGAGCATCGCCACCTCCTAGCAGGCCGCTGCTACTGCCTGGGGTGCAACGACTGTCCAGGTGACAGCTGTCGCCACCCCCTGGCCGGCGGCTGCTGCTGGCTAGGGTGCCACAGCTATCATGCAGTCGACCCACGCCCATCGTCCATTGATTTGTCTTCTTGTTTTGTTCCTTTTTTGCTCTTTTTCGTGGCACTACCTCGGTTGAACTTATTACCTATAAAAGTAAATAAAACAAGTAAAAATCCTAAATATTATATCATTCTACGAGCTAAAATTAGGTAAAAGAGGCACATAAAATATGATAAATTGGCGCCCAACACTTTGATGTTTGCTTATATATGCAACACAGCATATTCTTTTTGCGCATTATGTGTATATATCATGTATATAGGTAGGCTAACCTAACTAGCTATGATGATGTAATCCACCCTTTTCTTTTTAGGTTTTGGGGTGGATTTAACTGGGCATATGACTTCAATTTGTAGATGTGGAAGGGGCCTCAGCTAGGAATACTAGCCAAAATATGGGAAGTGCCAACATGATATATTGTAATATTCTTTTGGTGGTGTGTGTATATATACATACATACATACATATATACACATACATATACATATACATATACATATATATAAATATATATATATATATATATATAATATATATATATATATATATATATATATAATATATATATATATATGCATATGAAAAGTAGTGTTCGAGTTAAATTGTGCTCTGATTTTGAGTAATTACTACTTTATTATAATGTCATGAAAATTTAGACAGTAAACTTTGTTTATGTGATTTGGTATGTCAGAGTCTATAAATAAAAATTTGAATAGCAATGAAGGTGGGACTCAAGGTTCAACCAACCAAGCGAGCGAGAACCTCAGCAACACCCTAGTAGAGGTCTAACAATAGCTCTAGAAGTATCAAGTAACGAGGAAGGTATGAACTACTGAAAAAAATTAGGTAGCTGAATTGATGAAAAGGATTCCCCTTATACCTCCTGAAAAGCCCCCTAAATCTGATAAGTTAGCTGATAGGGTAGCCCATCAGAACCCTAAGGTTTATAACTTGAAGCTCTATCCTATAGAACTTGAGGACTGATTTAGGGGAAGGGAGAAAATATTTGCAGTGGTTGAGGTACCTGAAAAGAAAAAGGTTAATATAGGAACCTTTTACGCAACTAGTGAAGCAGACATCTGGTGGAGCACTGTGAAACATAAGTTACAAGGACCTGAGCTTATGTAGGCTAAGTTTCTCGAGTAGCTTAGGGCTAAGTTCTATCCAATCATGATTCAATAATAGAAGGAGAAGGAATTCATGGAGCTAAAGATGAGTGGTAATATGATGATGATGATGCAATATGCTAGTAAGTTCACTAAGTTATCAAGATTCGCTTAAGACTTCGTGGCTTTTGAAAGGCTAAAAATAAGAAGGTTTGAGGAAGGTTTAGACTTTTATATTCGAAACCAATTGGGTCGTCAACCAATTCAAACCTATCAGGAATTGTATAAAAGACTGAACTGAGGGCCTTGAACCCGTAAAATCAGAAGAGGAAGTGGAATAACCATGGGACATCAAGAGAGAGTGTGGTTCAGAAGAAACCTATTGCTGGCCCTATTAGGATTCATCCAGCGGCCTCAACAGAACCTTATGGACAATGCAGCTGAACAAACCATACTATAGTAGAGTGTTACGTGGCATTAACAAATGCATGTGGTATGGAATCCTTGATCACTCATTTGCCACTTGTCCTAGGAGATAGAAGGTCATATAAAAGGGAGTTGTAAGACCCATGTCGTCACCACGTCAAGGTACCTTGCCCACTAAACTTGCAATGGCAGAACAAGCTTATGTGATGAATAAGAAGGAATCTACAGTTTATGGTAAGGTTATCACTCGAATCCTCTTTTTAAATTCAAGATCATTTTGTGTTTTATTTGATTTGGGTGCTAATCATTCATTTACATCCACTCGAGCTGCATTACAATTGAATTTAGAAAAAGATAAACAGTGGGCGAGCTATAAAAATAGTTTGTCAAATGGGCATGTCATAGAATGTCATGTTCTCTTTAAACACGTTCCTATTGTGATTGTTCGACATGAGTTTCCTGGAAACTTGATCCAGTTTGATATGCCAGAATTTGATATAATGCTAGGAATGAACTGATTGACCACTCATAGAGTAAACATAGATTGTAAGGACCTTAAAGTCACTATAAAGGAACAAGAAGGCCGAGAAGTATGCTTCTATAGTGAATGACTTGGGAAAGAATATTTTGTAATTTCAATCATGAAGGCAAGTAAGTTGTTAAGGCAAGGGTAGGTCGTGCCAAATTTCTACTTGGGTAACTTTTTATGAACTTTAAAGGATTTTTTGGGAGTTTTAAGGATGTGTTTGGGTTGGGGACTATGTTTAAGCTATAATTAGAATTTTTTATGGACTAATAAGGGTTTACGAAGGTAGGTAAATGAAGAAAAATTTTAAAAAGCCGATGTATGAACTTTTTAGGTGAAATGAAAAGGTAATACGGGAATTGAATCAATGAAGGTTTTGATTTAGTAACCACTAAAGGGAAGTGCTCGCTTTGATTCCAACTTGATGAGGATAGTTCCTCAAGCTCCCAAGATCAAAATAACTAGGGGATCACACCTAAAGGATGCTCCTCTTGGATTCAATCTCAAACAATCAAGAGGATTGTGAGGTATGTGCCTAAGATAAGATCCTAATGATAACTTAATTACTTCCCACAAAATTCATTTCTTAAAGGCTCATAGCCACCAAAGAAGAATTCTAAAGGAAAGACTCTACTGACCACTCTTAATCTAAGAGCTTAATATGTAGAAATGTTTGGAGAGAATATGGCCTTATGCCTTTCATTTCGTAATTCAAATCAAGATGAGTTTACATAGATGTAATTGGGTCTATAAATAGCAAAATGGGGTTGATTAGTTGTTATATTAGTGGGGCACGTGGGTGAATATCCCAGAAAATTAAATTAAGATGCTAAGATAATTACAATCAAGATGAACTGTACTTTCCAAGATTCATCCTTCATCTCCTAGGAAACTTTCAGAAGGCTCTACTACACCAATTGGGGTACCATCCCTTGAAAAATCATCCTTGATGTGTGAAGAATAACCCTATGTTGCTCAATCTCAAGTATCACAGTTGTATCTTGTCCACTGAAGACCAATTTCCACAACTGCTCCAAAACTAAAAGTTTGTGCATACCTCAAACGTTTGGGGCATTTATCCTAATATTAAAAACCAATGCCTAATTTTAGCACATGGGCTAAAATAGGCATCTTATAGAATCAACAAAACTTACGTAGCATTTGGGCTTCATCACGTAGGATTTAAACTCAACCAAATTCAACAAGTTTTTCGATAGAAACTTGCATTGTATAAGTTAGGGTTTTTATCACTTTAAGAAATTAAAACAGAACCTAACTTAGAATTTTATTGTATTAACCTAAAATCAATCCCCTATGCTTCCTAATAAAGCATAGACCACCTCACTTGGACATGGTATGGATGGTGAGAAGCCAAGTCAAAACCGAGTGAACTGCTAAAGCAGTGACCATCTTGACCAAGGAAGAATAGCTCGAACTTTGGTGTGGGTGAGGGCGTAACTACGAGTTGGTCTAGGGATCGGCATACATCAATAACTCATCTAACAAAAACACACAACACAATCTATGATAGAAGGGAACTACAACGGGAATGGAATAGTAACACCTACCTAACTGGGGGGGTCCTGCACATAACTCGCTTAACTTATTCCTTGATTGGATGTTGGCTATGTTC
Organism: Carnegiea gigantea; assembly: GCA_029747015.1. NCBI lineage: Eukaryota > Viridiplantae > Streptophyta > Magnoliopsida > Caryophyllales > Cactaceae > Carnegiea > Carnegiea gigantea. The sequence goes on from JAKOGI010001321.1 coordinate 229,440, forward strand.
TAAATTCGGATCATGGATAGATTGGTTATGACCTCAGAATGATGCAAGTAAAATTAGTGGTGCTAGACAGAAGCATTTTTACCTGGACATCTTCATATTGAGTAAGTAACTCATACCTGCAGGTTGCCTCAGGGTTAACTATTTGAATATTTATATGAGGCTTTAAGAATATCATTAAATAAATCTACATTTAAGAAAAATAAACTATTTACATACTTACATGGTAAAACAGATGGTCCCTAGAATGTATTAATAAATAATTGTATCAATCTATACAATATTTAAATTAAAATGTATTACAAATCCAACAAAATGGAGGGTGCGAAAAGACAAAAATAAAAGATTATTAAATGTACATTCAACCTACTATATAACTTTTAATCTCAAGTAATGTGAAGGTATAGGCTAATATCGAAAGGGTATTGTAACCATACATAGTAATAATTTAATTGCTGATAAAGTTAACCAATCCAACGGATTAAAGTGTGGTAGACTATTGTTTACTATGCAAATTGCCAAAGACTACTTATTTATTCTATCCAAAAAAAAACTATTTGTTTAAGTCCCTTAAATCCACAACAAATTGTGCTAATGACACCAATTTCCCACGCAATCTAACGAAGTCATGTTTCTGTTTAATCCAAAATTCACACATTTGAATGCCATTTATATCTTATTTTGTTCATAATAATTGTTAAATAAGGATTTTTTAATTGTGTTTATTTAATTTTGTATGAAAATAACAAAAATCATAAAACTAAGAAAATTCTTGCAAATTATAGATTTGAACCAACCTGTATGTGATTCCTAACTCATCGTCACGTTATCCACCACTTCTTCAATCCATTGATTATTGCCATCTCCGGTTTGCAACCATTGCTTTCATCATATCTCCTCTCATCAATTAGTAGGAGTTAACTGGCGTTAAAGACTTTGAAGACTTGGTGAGGTACAAGTACTAATTAAACTCCTTCAATTCGAGAATTAATGGAAGCAGGAGCTTGATTGGAGACTACAAAGAGCACAAGAAGGTGATTGAAGGGGAGGAGAGGGTAAGAAGTAGACAATAGTGTAGAATCTACTTTTATTTCCTTTCTTCAATTTCATTATTTTAGGTTTTCAGATCAATTTTTAGAATTTTACAGTTCATATGATTTTCAAGAGATTGACTTGGTTTAAGTGAGCATTTTGATGCTTTTGAGTAAGAATTTCAAGTGGTTGATCTGAATTGAGTTTATCACTTTATCGTTGTTGCTCTATTCAAATCTCGGTTTCATTGATGTCGTAATTGGTGTGAAAATGGTAAGCTTATTCGGGTTTTTGTCTCCTTTAAATTTATGTTGATCATGTTGGGTTAGTCTATCAGTCTTTGCAAAGCAGTTTACTATTATGTTCTTGTGAATTATTGAATTTCTATGATTAATAGGTTCCCCTTAATTCTTTATTTTGCTTTGCTTTGGCAGATTTCTTAATTTAGTTCATTCGGTCTAATAATTTGACTTTGGTTCTTGTTAATTTAGCTTCTAATAACATGCGTTTAGACTAGAATTTTAGTGACCTAAGTTCGTAACACATCCCCGTAGATCAACCCTCAAGCACTACGAAAGAGAGTCGCGTGCTTGCGATTTAAACTTGTCTTTATTAAAAATCACAACAAGTTTTTGGCGTCATTGCCAGGGATGAGTTTGTGAAATTAGGTTGTGTCGAGTCGTAGTTGAGTCATTTGAGTAGTCTTCATTTTTGTTTCATTCTTTTGATTTTTAATTTTTTGTGTGTCTTAGTGTAGTTTTGGTTTATTTCTGGTTTAGCTTTGGTTTCTTTTGTTCTTGAATTTTTACTTTAGTTTGCTTTTTTTTTTGGTGGTCAATTTAATCATGATTTCAAGTGATTATCTATTGTTGTGGAGATTCAGAACTAAAGGTTTTGCATAGCGTAGGCAAGAGTAGAACAGAAAAAATAAGACAGTTTAGGTTTTTTTACATATTTCAGCTTCTGTTTTGATTTTTCGAAGCTGTCCTATTTTTGCTATGATAATATTTTTATTAGATTCTTCATGAGTTTTAGAGCCTAGATGAGGTTTTATGGAATGCTTAGGAATTTATGGAATTTTTAGTGATTTTTGTAAGTAATTTTCTTGTGTGAATTTTCTGCACTATTCTAGAAGAGAAAAAAATTGAAAAAAATATATATTCAAGTTCCTTGTGTGTGGTTGTACTAAACTTTCGTATATAGTGTTCTGATTTGGGAGGTTGATTTTATGTTTATTTTTATTTTTAGCTTTTGGGTTTTTAGGTTTTATATTTTTTGCTCTTGTGTGCCAAAAAAAAATCCAAAAAAATAAACCAGAAAAAGAAAACGATGCTCAAGCTTTGTGTTTGTCTTTGTATTGTGTTCTTTGCGTTAGGTCACTTCTTAATGTTTGAATCTTTTTGGTCCTTCTTTTCTTTTCGTAATATAGTTTTATTTTTGTTAGTTTATTTTGTTTTGTTGAGTTAATTATTTAAATGTCTTATTTTCGTTTAGTCCTTACTTTATAATTAGTGTCTCAGAGTCATTTTGTTTTCCTTTAACAAAAAACCCAAAAAATTAAAATCGAAATACATTTGGAAATCCTAAAAAATTGGTAAATTCTTAAAACTGAAGAAAGAGCGTTTCGAGGTTGCCTATTTTTAATTTCCCACAATGCGAGCATGAACCTTTTCAAAGTTATATGTCGAGACTTAATGATCATCATGCTTAATCGAATCAAAATTTTTAAAAAATAGGAAATTTGTAAGGTCATTGTAATGGTTTTGGATTTTGAATGTAGGGGTTATGTTGAGTCTCTGTGTCGTAAAGGTGTAATAGGATTATTGTCTAAAATCTAAGATGAGGTTTGGGATTTCTTTGAAACATTAGCTTGGGACACCTATGTGTTTGAACAAGCTAAAGATACCTTAGGATACCAAACTCATGATGAGTCTACTTTTCATGCTAATCCTTACCATCGGCATCACTTTGTAACCTCATATGACCCATCTTACTCTTATGTCTCCTGTTTTGTGTGATTACTGTGAGTCGTCTAATCGTGACGCTTGTAATTGTCCATATTAAGATTATGTTGATGCTACATGTGTAAATGTTGAAAAGAAGTTGAATGAAATGACTAACAAAATGGTAGAGACTATGAAAGAGAGAATTGCTAAATATTCTCAATGTTTTAATCTTCGTAAGGAGAATTATAGTGAGTTTGATACTCGTTTAGGATCTCCTAAACCTAAAGTTAGTTTTTATGATGATTTTGAGCCATCTTATCCGGTTACGCATGATTTGGATGATGATATGCCTCTATCACCTGACCTTGCACTTGAATTTCGCTCACCTACCAATGTCACTGAGGATTTCCTAGTTTCTACCGAGCCACCCACCCCTTCTAATGACTCTTTGGAGTTTAAGGTGGGTAAAGAATTAGAGAGAATTGGTGAGTTAGATATAAGCATCACAACTGAAGTAGAGCATAATGATTTTAATGAGGAAGAGGATGCTTAGTTGCATGAGTCATATACAGAGGAAGTTGAGCCTACTAATTTGGAATTGGATGATGTTATTCTTTTTGTGGAATATGAGTCTGTTTCATGTGGGTTTGGTGTCAATGAAACTCTTGATATGGGTTCTTGTGTTGAATATGAGTCCTTTTCTTTTGACCCCACCATAAGTGTTCATATCCTCGAGAAATCCAAGTCTGAATTTGTAAAGTGTAAGACTTTTGTACCTATGACTATTCATTTGGACTAAACTCTTGAGAACGTTAAGATTAACTAACTTGAGGACTTAGGACCCCCTAATTTACCTAGATAGCTTGTCCACAATGATCACATTTCTAGGCCGACGAGCCACTTGTTGACTAGTTTTGAGTTTACCTTTCTATTTTCTAATTGGGCCCAACAATTTGACAAGTTGAAGCACAGCATTACTTGTGTTACACTGATGCTATGGATATACTCTATTTGGCACCACTTTATTGAGAGTTGTTCTTGCCAGTTTGGTAAGCTACTTCATGCTCTAATGGGTTTTGATTTGAGTAGCAATGTTCATTTTGATATAGAGTGGCTGATGCTCCATAAAAGTCTACCTAAGAAAATTTTCGGACGCTATAGCTTAGGTGTAATTCAACACCTGACCTAGTATAATCATTCCTCTTCATTTTTTAACTTTTTCATTTTGTATATATTATTTGCTTTCTTTTATTTTTATTATTTTGTTTTTGAGATTAGAGTATTGTCTTTTTTTCCCTTTCTTTTTGCATCTCATTTCTTTGTGTATGTTGGTTTTTCTTTGCTTTTGTGTTTCCTTCCACATCCAATGAGGACATTGTCTAATTTAGGTGTGGGGGTAGTGAAACTTGTGTTTTAAAAAAAATTAAAAATTCAAAAAGATTTCTTTTTTTTGTAGGGAACATATATGCTATTCTAATCGACTATGTTCTCTTGTACCTTAGTATTAGGTTGTGTATAAATTTGGTGTGCATTAATAGAACTTAATCTAAAGTGTGATATTTCTATATGGACCTAACCCCTGACATTATTTCTAGAGCAACCTTGACTTTGATAGATGAACCCGCGAGATTTTAAGCCTTAAAGACTAAATCATTGCTTTAGTCTCATGCTCTTCTTTCATATGCTTCTCTTCCATGATTCCATCTCTAGAACTTACTTTGATACTATTTGAAATCATATTTAGCCTGTTTATTATGATAATATAATAGAGGCGCTCTTTGTTTTGTGACCTACATAGCCAAATTGCCACCCTGATATGAATGATTTTGCCTTTGCCAGCCCTTTGGACCTCGACTGTTTTGTTATGAACCCTTCATTTTAGCCCTTGGCCCAAATATATTTCCTTTACCTAGCTAAGACTAAAGAAGCAACACTTTAACATATATGGTGTGCAGCTGTTAGGTGTTGTTGGTGGTTGATTTTAGTTATATGATGAGATGTATCATTGTGACCATTTAGAAATTGAATAGAGATATCTTTTGTACATGTCATTCAGTCATGTTCTTAATGATAGGAAAAAGGGAAAAGAAAAAGAGAAAAAAAGTAAGAAAAAAGTGAAAAAAGTGAAAAAAGAGAAAATTTAAAGGAAAAAATTGAAAAAGTCTCAAAAAGAAAAGTGTGAAAAAGAGTGCTTGGCAGGGTTGTCAATATACATACTCAGTAATGGCCCATTTTTGTGGGGTATCCCTTATTTTGTAATATTGGGAGGATATGAGGTTATTATAGCTGTTGGAAGGATTTGATTGCTTAAAGCTACTTGGCTTTTAGCTCCTCATTTCTTTAATCATTTGTCCCTCTCTTACCTTTTAACCTTAGCCCCGTTACAACCCGTTTAAAGTCCTCTTGATTATTATGTTCATTTTGCATTTTAATGATGGAGAATTAAGAATCCTGTCAAGCCTATAGTAGTTTGTAAGATTTGACGATGAGTTGAGTGAACCTTATCAAGTCTTAAACACACGAGAGAAAGTATCCCACATCTCTCTAAAGCGAGGTTTTAATAGTCACGCTTGTCCATAATTCTTAAGTGGGGTGAAAGATTGTGTGTAAAAGCATCAGCGGGGATTAAGAATTTCTTGATGTGTACATTGTATTTATATATAATCTAGTGCTTATGTTACTTAAGTGATGTAGTTGATTGGAGTATGTATATATTTTCTCCCAGTATTGTATATATGATTCTTATGTAGAGGTAATGCAAAAGCAGGACCCACACTGGGAGGTGGTGGTATTTTTATTGTATATATGAGTCTTAAAAAATCCAAAAACCCGAAAAAAAAATTCTCTTTTTCTTTTTATAGATTTTGTGGGTATATTATTTGAAAACTCTCACGAGACTTTCCTCGTCTATTAGGGATATGCTAGAGGTTTAAAGGGCATGTTGCACAAGCTAAGTGCAACCATGATTTCTACGAAAGTAACTTATATTTTTTTTTTTTCTAGGATTTTTTGTTTTATTTTACTCGAGGACGAGCAAAATTTAGGTGCAGGGGTATTATGTAACCAAAAATTCATACATTAATGCCCATTTACATCTTATTTTATTCATGATAATTGTTAAATAACGAGTTTTAATTGTGTTTATTTTATTTTGCAGGAACATAATAAAAATCATGACACTAAGAAAAATGCCTGCAAATTATAGATTTGGACCAATCTGTATGTGATCCCTAACTCATGGTCACGTTATCAAACACTTCTTCAATCCTTTCAGCATTGCCATCTTCAATTTGCAACCCTTACTTTCATCGTCTCTCCTCTCATCAATTTGGGGGAGTTAAGTGGAATTGAAAACTTTGAAGATTTGGCGTGTTACTAGTACTAATTGAAGTCCTTTAATTCGAGAATTAATGGAAGCAAGAGCTTTATTAGAGATCACAAAAAGCACTAGAAGGTTGATTGAAGGGGAGGAAAGGGTAGGCCGTAGATAATAGTAAGTTTCTTTCCTTCCAACAATAGTAAGTAATCATATCTCAGTTTATCATTGTGTTCTAGTAAATAATTCTACCAAGCATCTCTTGTTCAACCTTCTAAGCTTTATGTCCAAAATTTATTGGGACTATAAATGTGATTTTCCAACATGCTGGAGAAGTTCCATAGGTTGAAGCATCGATCCACATTCAACAATTCTGCACAGCTTGTCTGGTAGTAAGCATCATTCTTTACTAACCAACTTTCAAAATTGAAATGGTGAAGGGGGTCGAGGGAGAACTCTTTCACTTGAAAGGGCCTCCTTAATTTGTTGGCAAGCCTAACTCGAGTATGGTTGACTTATCCGTGGTTATGATAGATATGAATTGAATCATAAGACACATCAATTCTACATATATCTTCAACATAATAGAACATACAAACTAGAAGAACAAATTACTATGTATTTCTACCCACAATAAAGGATGTTGACTCAAGAAATCAACAATAGTGGAGATAAAAAAAAATCATAATAAAGGATATGCTCATGAAAAGAGAAGAAACAACCCATATCCCTTCTGTTAAAGTTCATTTCCTTGCACAAATTATAGAGAACATTATTAAAAATATGGATTTGGAACTACAAAGAAAGAAAAGAAGGAAAAGCTAGTAATTCAAGGCAATGAATTGATTAATTTGTCCCACATAGAACATTGTGCTAGAATGAAAATTAACACCACAAGTGAATTAAAGGCCTCCCTAGCAACCCTCGTCCCTCCGCCCCCCCCCCCAAAAAGGACATCCACCGAGGTAGCTTTTCTTGAGGGGGGATGGAAAGCTCTGTAAGAACTATGAATCCACCCATATTATACAACTCAATTAGCTCAGGCCTTATGCTAAGTGTAAATTAGTAAATTCTGTCCATAGTGTAACTAAACTCATATTGTCTGAATTAGTTTTTCACTTGTATAGGCACTATAGAATTGCAATTTCAAATATAAGGTCTTAAATTGAACATGATCTAGCGATGTTGTTGAATAATCTCTTGGTAGTAGCTAGCCTATTTATCTCTTCAAACCCACAATGTAGATTCATCTTGGATGTCTAAATCGACCTCCTCATCGTAACTTGATAAGACCCGATTTTGCGCAGTATTCGTTAATCGCTTTAGATTCTAGATGGATGCATTCTTCTGATTTAACTGGTGAGAGGGGTCAATACTAATCCCTAACCCCTCTTACCTTGTTTTCTCTATTAGATAAAGCCCTCAAAAACTTGGCTTTCTTTCCTATCACCCCATTTTTTCAACTTTTCCTAATAAACTGACTTCTCTACACCCCACTCACTATGAATCACCCACTTCTAACAATTTTTCTATCATTAGGCAAGCAATTTGCCCTTAGATCAGAGGAAGCATGAACCCCGGCATTATAAAGGTTCACCAATCATGAGGACAGACCATCCACCTAATTGCCAAGGTGGTGAAACTAGTTGGATGGTTGTGTATAAATGATGTATACACTTGCTTTTTGTTTTTGATTTTTGATTGAGCTTGGTCTTTTAGTTGGGTACTTAAATAGTCAGTACAACACATAATAGACAGTTTGAAAATCCTCCAATCTCCTCTTCTTTACAAATCAATGGCAAACTATTATCACTCCCATATATAAAGTTCTATCAAGCCTTCCCACCTACACATAACATATCAAATTCCCCCTCTTCCTCGCAGGTCCCAAGTGACATCATAAAGGAAATCATGTATTAAAAACTTTAATCCTCTTGAATTAGCTAGCTATTTTTTTTCAGTTTAGGTAAAGCATTGACAATATGTACAAAACAAAGTGATTCAACTAAGTGCAACAAATAAATAAATCCAAATCTAAACCCAATATAAGGGAGACAAAGGGATTCATTACTCAGTGTCATTTACTGAGTAGAGACTAACTGATCATCTGAATGATATACTTGCCTATTTTGATTCTTTTCTTTTCTTTTTCTTGGTGGAATTTTTTGGGGTTTATTTAGCATTCTTTTCATTTCCCCCTCAAACTTCATCTTTACCAAAGTTGCTTTTTTAGCAAGTAAGCTTGGGATTATAGATAAATGTGGAAAATTAGCATAGATTTGAAGACAAGCCATAACAATCCATAAAAACATGAACCATTAGGAATCAAAAAGGAGAGGAGATGTTGATACCATTTTAAACTCCTTCCATTTTAGAAGCGTGAATTCAATGTCTTCACGAAACACAGTTCAAAATAAGAGAACTCAAACAATGAAACATAACAATTTCAAGTGGATTAAAGAAACAATAAGAGAGGAGAGCATACATGTGATAGTAATTAAAAGTACCATCAACCCACTTGTCCATTAACAAGCCTTTTTAATAAAAACCTAGAGTTATCTTCCACAAACTTAAATTTGATGTTCAAGGCCTCACACAATACCCCCCCTAAAAAAAACAATCTCTAGCTACCCATGGCTTAAGAGTTTAACAAAATGAAATTCCCAGAACAGAGAAATATAATTAGGTTGTATTATGTAGGTTAATCACCACTTTATCCCTCCACCAATTCTAAATTTTAGAAAAATAATGAACACCAACGTAAAATGGAAAAAGGAGAAAATTTAAAAAATAACAAAAAATTAGACCTAAAATTAAAACTCTAAGAAAAAACAAAAAATACAAAGAAAAGCTTCTTAATCATTCTTTGGCCATCGACTTCGCCTCATCATTTGAGGGTCTACCCCACACAGCACGTTGTCGACTTTTATGGCCTACACCACCATGTCAGAATTTGATTACAGAAATCATGTTACAGGTAAGGACGGCTGCACTCATTTGGTGTACAAAATGGATGCACATTTTAAAGTAGAATTCATGGTTGGGGTGAGCAAAATTGATAACTGAGTAAATTAAGTTACATAGAGAAATAAATGGAAAACTGGCTAAAGTGCTAGGTAATAATGACTTCATAATAATGTATTCTAAACTAATATGGCTCCTCTATATTTGCGGCACAAACTGCAGAATTATACTTGATTAATTTATTGTAACATCCCGTACCCCTAAGGCTAGTGATATTAACATTTTCATAAATTCTGGGGCAAAACAGATAGAGTTTAACCTAAAAACTAACCATTTCCCAAACTTGAATCCTTACATTAAATTCTTACCACGAATAGGAATATAAAAGAACACCAAAATAAACTCAACGACTACATGCCAGAGTCTACAACTCTAAGGGCCGCTCGCTCAGAGTATACCAAACAATAAAGTTCAATAATGAAAAAGGAAATAAAAGATACAACTCCACAGATTTCACACATCCAGAGTACTGTGGATTAGATCCCAAAAATAAATAATATCAGCAAAAAGTGGTTGACTAATTAGATAGTTGGCTCACATGGCCATACAGAATGACTTATAAACGTTGTTCATTACATGAACCAAAGTACTTTGCTTACATACATTTACAACTCTAGGGATACATCATATTATGCCATTTAGCTCGTAAGTTTACTTATATGTGTGCACACAAGACACCTTTTTCGAAGCAAGGTGAGACTCCAACTTGGCGTATGTAAATCGACATTTACCTGTCACATTGAAAACCTGTGGAAAAGGGGAAATGAATATGGGTTGAGCTACCACATGCTCAGTGAGTATTTTCAACACCTTGAAACTCAAAACATTTGCAGGCAATAATGATAAGTAGTAGTCGTACAACATTTATATACTACTATCCTGCTAGGCAATCAAATCTCCCCAAAGAAAGCATCACCTCTAACTTCACGCCAAGCTACTCAAGCTCGTATCTAGACCTTTAATAACCCAACTTCCTTAAAAACTAGGCATTGAAGCACATAACTAAGCAAAGCGACTAAGATAGGGTAAAAAGCTTTCAAACATGCATTTTAGAAATGTAGTGACTCATTTTGCATTTAAAGAATCACTTACAATTTAACCTAGCCTCTTCAAGGCCCATATGATTCTCAAAAGTTCTTGAAACACCCATGATGGTAACTAATCACATGGTTTTCTCATATGTTAGGAAAATATATTTTTGTTGAGGCATTAGATCATATAACCTGTTGGTTAGGGGAGACCTACGCTCAAACTACATGAGGCTGTTACTAATGCAAAGAATTATCCCTGGGGCATAACATATTTTGGAGCATTACTCTCTTTAGAGTCTTCTAGGGTTCCCACTTCTTGGTCTAACTCTCTAGACATTAGGGTTCCCATAAACCAGGTCGACTAAAGTGCTTATGTTAGCCATTGAAATGCACTAAACTATTATAGTTTATTAAAAGAGGTCATTATCTCACACAGTAAGTCTCACCTTCAAGTGAGTCACGAATAACTTCTTTTTAATAGTTGCTTACGTAACTAAAACAATGCTTGTCTAGTAAAAAAATCCATAACCCTACTAATGTTTTATCATTCTTTCATTTTCAATCAGAAAAACCTCTTAAGATCATGGTGAGCCTACTAACTCGTAATTCAAAACTTAAAATGATTGGCTGGCATATAATTCAAACTAGGTTTCGTAATTAAATACCTTCAGTTATCTTTTTTAAGATCATTTCAATCCTTTAAACACAAAAAAAAAAGAAATATAATACAAACCAAACCCCTAAAATATTTTTTGAGCTCATTACTCATTTTCTTTTTAACTTTCTAGTCCTATCGACCATTAAGTTGAGTCATTCAACTGACTAGTTCGCCGATTTAGGGCCATTTTAGGCTACAAGCATCTTAGCAATCAAACAGGCAACTGACGAACATTTAGAAACATTTGAAATTATGGCAACAAACATTTACAACTCTTTTAAAGATTTCAAAAATTCACACTTCACTCACATAAGATCATTTTATCAATACAAGAAGGGAGGGGCTCACAAATAGCACATTCGTTTCACTTCGCAGGCACAGTTTCTGTAGAATGTACCTAATATCGCAATTACTTCGCAATTCACACGATTGTGACAAATATCAAACCTAGACTCCGTCCTCACGCAGCACCGTCCACAAAAACATTGAATCACTCATTACTTCCACCTCAAACCATCCAACTCCTAAGCTCGGTTCAGAATCATAACCATTCAATTGTTCAATTCGCAAAACCAATATCCACAAGCATGGTATTCACATGTAATCACCAAAATAGAATTTAAACATATTCAAACTGATTTAAATGACAACATTAGAGCATAATCTGCTTACTCTAAAATTCCCTAAATTTACTCATTAGCAAAACTACGCATCAATTCAACATGAATGAATCCCAAATCAGCATCATCACCATTTTTACCAGATTTCAATCTCAAATCCTTCAATTACTGGTAACAATTTCAGAATTAAGCATGAACCACCTATAGTTGTTATAATTCATTTGAAAATACTAATAATTAGGAAGAAGAGAAAAACCCATCTCGTATCCAAGCTAAGGACCCGTTCCAAGGGCTTTTAGGACCGCTTTGGATGCTTGGAAACTAGGAATTTGACCTTCTGCTACTGTCACGCCTAAACCCATGCAAAGTAACCCAAATTTGACTAAACTTTTGATCGCAAATTCGGTGCCGTGACTAATGCTTGTGCTACAAATTTAGCCCCAATTTATAGAGGAATTGGAGTGACCAAGGATGGAGTTTCATGATCAAGTCTGGGCACATGTTCGGTGCCTCAAATTGCTGCCCGAACAGACCACAAATGTGGTGATCTTATGCTGATTTTGCCTAGAATTCACAGCAGGGGCTTGTAGGGTTCTAGGGAATGTTGATTGTGAGGGAATGCAAGCTGATAGAGGTAGAATTGATGGGGTTTCTGGAGTTTGTGGCTGCATCTATGGAGAGAAGCACAAAAAGGGTGGGTTTGGTCTTCAGAGGCTGTATGAGGAAGAAGAACAAGAAGCCAGCAAAGTCTAGCGTTTTTCCTGGACAAAAATACTCCCCTCTTTTCCCTTTTTTTTGTTTTTTGTTAAAGCTTACCCTACAACTAACACCCTTAGTCCAGTCTTGCACCTCATATTCTTAACCCAAATCGTTTATACAATCCTTCGTCGATTATTCATTCCCGCTACTAACACTCGATCTAGTATTCGACGAAATAATTTCTAAGGTTTGCCAACCCAATCACACTTGGGATTCTAATTGATTTAGTAATCGATAATAATTCTTATTAACGCTTATTAAGATCATCGTAAAATTTCAAAACTTATAATAATGGTATTATTCTTTTTGATAAAATTATCACTTAAGCAAGGACATCGAAATTAATTTAAGTTAACCAAAGTAATAAAATATGATTTCGTGATATCAAGAAACATGTTAGATAGCTTAAATAAAATGCGAGTATTACACTCTCCCCTCTTAAAAGAATTTCGTCCTCGAAATTATAAGATCTACAGTTCAGTCGTACCTAAGATGTGCGCACACATGACACAATCTACATATCCCGCACTGAAAATCTGAAATCTTGATTACAATTAATTGAAACCGAGAAATAGGCTTATGGCATCCAGTCTCCTCATCGCCAATCCTCTTGAAGCATCTACTCACTCTATTAAGGCGCAGAGGGTAATCGCATAAAAGAGGGGCAAACAAGTTCGCATGAAAGACCACATTAAGCTTATTTAAAAGCAGACATAGACCCTTAATTATGTAGATGTTATTCGCATAATGAACAGTAATTCCATGTATATGCATCATTATGAATCGGTAACTAAAGGAATGACAATTGGGCCATGACATCTCAAGGTCACATACAGGTAGTTGCATTCTAAAACATGAATTTAAGTTACTTTTAGCATCAAGACAGTTAATCTAGAGAATCCCATAATATAATAGAGTAATAAGAGCATCACATAGCATCACATAGCATCACTTTTGTACAATGACATTGCATAGAATTAACAATTTAGGTTTCTCTAGCCCTAGAATCATAGGCAATATGAACCCGCCTAACACGTATATAGTAGGCAATTTACAAGAGGAAAACATATGCAATCGATATTCCTATATTTATACATCAATCCCACCTAGTTTTTAGGCCCTTCATTCATGGCAGCTTATACAGGACATGTCAAGGTCCTATAAAGGCGATTAACATAGCCAGGTTCATTCAAAAGTGTGAGGATATCAAATCACTCTGAGCTTAAATTGATCAACCAGGAAGCTACCACATCACACTAAAATAGCGGAGACATCATATTACATCACATCAATAATGACAAAACTTGAAGTAGCACTCGAGATCACATCGACATCACATACAGTCAACAACACAGCACACAGAAGATTAAGAATCACAAGTAGCATGAAGCAGCATTACATGTTGAAATGAACAATTTGAAAAGAAATTGTTAAGGTAAGAATGTAAGTCGATGGGCGATAAAAGTCCAGTATATGTCCGAACATAAGTCATTTAAGGGTGGTAGATGCATGGCTTCTTGGTTACGGTAGGTTTTGTGCACAGTCCGCATGCCTGGCAATGCTTTTATATAGGTTAACTATCATTCCATGGAAGTTTAGTTACCAAGGTATATATGGTGGTTTCACCTGGGCATCACCACCCAGAAACTTCGTGTTTTCGTTAGAAAGGAAGTCCACTAGGTATTTGCTTAGAGCTCCCATGTTAATAAGTTGACAGTTATACTTAGCAAAGTGGGTGGTTTCCGACTTGTACAAATAGTTAAAAGACAAGAAGACAAGATAATCACGATAGTTTTAATGGTGGGGAGACTTTCCCTGGGCTTCCTATTAGAACTGATCGTCTCCTAAGTCATAAATTTAGATAAGGGAATGGTTATGCTCATAGACATGTAAGTGTCAATGTTGGGTTCGAATCATAGTATTGATAATACGTAGAATCATAGCATGAAGATTCAATAACAAGGCATCTAGAATGGAGGCAGGGCCATGTACAATAATCACAATACAGTAAAATAGCAACAGCAACGAGCATAATGGCTAATGTAGTACAACTCTTAAATTTTCTATGAAAACTACCATGGGGCACATGACACTCATCACATAGTCTTACATAACATTGTATCAATAGCAACGAACCTTAAATGATATTCAACGCCATATTGACATTACATAGGCATAACAACTCAGCACCCTGAAGCTAAGACCATGCAATAGGCACTCATTTTAATAAGTATGTGGCAAGCAGTTATGAGCGATTAGAATGTGGAACTATCATTGATGAGCAAAGAAGCAAGTTGAGGGATTTATGGTGTTGTAGAAATGTATCCAATGATAGTGAGATACGGGGAACTCCAGTACATTTCAAACATTAGCTGACTAGGGAAGGTGGAGAGGTGTTTTCTTAGTGATGCTAAATTTAATGCCAAGTTCATGGATTAAGTATCGCACTTATGTCCTAGCTAACATAATGTTCTACCTTCAAGTCTCGATTAGAAATAGTTATTTCTAAATCATGAAAATATGCAAATGATGTCAAGCTCAAAGACTTTAATTTTGGCCCCTCAGTATCCCAATTAGAGTGTCAAAGGTATACACCCCTAATGTAACTAACCCACATCGCGACATGTATTTTTACTAATCACATTGGCATATATATCTCGTAACTTGATTGCCAGCATATATTTCGATATGACTATGAGTACACTAGTGCATTATCATTCCCCTTATGAGGCTCAAAACAAGCACTTAGATATACAATTACGATTTCTAATATCAAAGGATGATAGTATGATAACACAGCAACCAGAAAGCTCAGAAAGGAAACGCCTATGCATGATAGCCTTAATATAATAACAAAATAATAGTAACAAACATAACATCCAACGATGGTATAATTCTAAGGTTTTTCCACCCAAAAAAAAAAAAACACTACCATGCACTACGTGAAACTCATTGTATAGGTTATAGTACAAGGTAACTTAATCACATCACGCCCTTGGGCCTATACGATCTAGGTCAGTCATTGTTTAACATAACTTATTTGATGAGTGTTGAGTCCAGAATTCAACTATAAGCATGGTACACTAGTATGTCATCTGATCAAACATAAAATACAAGGGCAAGAATATGCAAATGAAAGTTCCTATGGTCGCCGCATCATGTTTTACATACATATCTATTATTCAACTATAACATGAGATCAAATAATTCATGGAATGCAAATAATGACTCAAAGGTCATAGCATTCTACAAATTACATAAGTTAAATCATTTGGCTAATTCAGTCACATGCCAAACCAAACTCAAGTCAAGCAAACACCAAGAAGTGCATTTACTAAACAATTTATTCAAAAGATACTTGAATTAACATGCATAACATACCTAAGTAAGTATATAGGCTTCATGACCTTTATATTATGCATAATATTATGCTTATGCTTCAAAACACATAGGTTCATAGTAACATCCCACGGAAGGACATCTAGATAAGTATACATGAGTGCAACCCTCATTTAAAACCTAGGATCAAGGGTATGCCTTGGGGTTTGTCCAAATTGTTTGGAGTTAGCTATCAATCAACTAACAAGAGGTAAGAACAAATATATGTTGAGGTTTTGCAACACAGTTGTCTTAGAAGGTAGTTAGGGATGTCCAAGAAACTCGTGGTACGGATGGAACGGTTCTACCTTCTAGTATGTGGCATTCTGACTTCTGCACTTGGTGTTAATGCTTAAAAAGATGTTAGAAAGGTATAGATCGTTGCCTCAGGAGATAACGAGCTGATGCATATGGTGTAACAATTTCAAAGTCTATCAGGTTCTTCCTTTTATCTCCGTCCTAGGTGTGTTGGGGTTGATATAGTTGGGGCACTATCAGTCCTATAATAAGAATAGCATTCCATGCGACGATGAGCATAATGCATATCTGACTCGTGAGTAACAGTAGTTGCATGTTGGGAAGCAAGGAAGACTCCACATGTGAATGACAATCCAGATTAAGGCCTCATATAAGCATTAATGGCACGTATACGAAAGGCTTGGAATAACACTTAGGCAACAATCAACAAGGCTTTGTCACAATTACCCATATTGACATGCTCGTATATAAAGTTCTCACTTAGTTCCCTTAGCAATTGAGAATTCACATAAAAAGGGGTGTCTTCTAAAGAACTTTCAGTCAAGAAAAGAAATTTTTTAATCACTTACTAACAACTTATTATTAACAATCGAGCAACGTATGCATTTGGCATGTAGGTATTTGAAACATCCAGTTACACGTAGAAACTTATGCTCATAGAACGAGGGTCGAATGTCATTGTAAAGTAAATGCAAGTCTTCAGACGTAAAGTCAAGCCTAACTATATAATTAGAAAGGTCTTTTAATGTGAAAGAAAAACCTTAACTTACTATTTTGGGAGGATCTTAACTTTCAAACTTTCTATGTTTCAAAAGGGGAATAGTTTAACTGCTTCTAGCCCTTTCTTCACAAACCATTGATTACATCTGCTCACTACATTATGGGGCTCGAGGAGAAAATCGTACTTTAGGCACTAGAATGAGCTTAGAGTAAAGACTTTCCTAATCATTTGAATTCAAACCAAACGTACCTTAAACTTTTGATTTAAATCACCAAAGCGCATATACAAAACAATCGTTATTGAGCTAATGCTTAGCTCATTCATGAGAATACAAGTCATTCGTCTTATACTCTAGTAAATGGCTCATTTATTTAATGAATCAGCTCACTAAGTTACATATAGTTAGCTAAACGCACCAACGAAAGATGGAAATAAAAGATACAACTCAACCATCACACATCCGGAGTAATGGGGGTTTGCATCCCAGAAATAAACAACACTAGCAAAAGATGGTTGACTAATCAGATGGTTGGCTGATATGGCCATACAAAGCGACTTCTAAACAATGTGAATTACATGAACCGAAGTACTTTATTTACGTACATGTGCAACTCTAGGGATACATCATATTACAAGATGACACCTTTTTTGAAGCAAGGGGAGACTCTAACTTAGTGTACGTAAATCGACTTCTACCTATCACATTGAAAACATGGGAAAAAGGGGAAATGGAGATGGGATGAGCTATCACACGCTCAATGAGTATTTCTCAGCTCTTTAAGAACTAAAACATTTGTAGGCAATAATGATAAGTAGTAGTCACATAACATTTATATGCTACTATCATGCTAGGCAATCAAATCTCCCCAAGGAAAGCATCTCCTCTAACTTCACAGTAAGCCACTTAAGCTCGTATCTAGACCTTTAGTAACCCAACTTCCTTAAAAACCAGGCATTGAAGCACATAACCAAGCCAAGTGGCAAAGATAGGGTAAGAAGCTTGCAGACATGCATTTTGGAAACGTAGAGACTCATTTTGCATTTAAAGAATTGCTTACGATTCAAACTAGCCTCCTCAAGGATCATATAATTTTTGAAAGTTGCTGAAACACCCACGATGGTAAGTAATCAAATGGCTTCCTCATATATCAGGAAAATATCTTTCTATTCGGGCATAAGATCATGCAATGTGCTAGTTAGGGGAGATCTACACTCGCCCTATATGAGGCTATCACTCACGCATCGAATTATCCCTGGGGCATAACATATTTTGGACCATTACTCTTGTCAAGGTCTCTAGGGTTCCCACTTCGCGGTCTAACTCCCTTGGCATTAGGGTTCTCGCAAACCGGGTCTCATTTGTCCACTTAAACACTTATCTTAGCCATTAAAATGTACTAAACTATTATAGTTTATTAAAAGAGGTCATTGTCTAACACAGTAAGTCTCACCACAAAGTGAGTCACAAATCACTTCTTTTTAATGGTTGCTTACGTAATTAAAACCATGCTTGTCTAATAAAATACCCCACAACCCTATTGATGGTTTATGTTTCTTTCATTTTCAACCAAAAACACCACTTAAGATCACGGTGATCCTATAAACTCACAATTCAAAAACTTAAAATAATTGGCTAGCATATAATTCAAACTAGGCTTCATAATTAAACACCTTCAATTGCCCTTTTTAAGTTCATTTCAATCCTCTAAACACAAAAGAAAGAAATATAATACAAACCAAACCCCTAAAATATTTTTCGAGCGCATTGCTTGGTTTCTTTTTAACTTCCTAGACCTATGGACCATTCAGTTGAATCATTCAACTGTGTAGCTCGACGATTTATTACCATTTTAGGCTACAAGCATCTTAGCAATCGAACAGGCAACTGATGGACTTTTAGAAACATTAGAAATTATGAAAGCAACGCTTTAGCAACCCTTTTAAAGATTTCTGAAATTCACACTTCACTTACATAACATCATTTTATCAATTCAAGAGGAGAGGGGTTCACAAACAGCACATTCATTTCATTTCGCAGGAACATTTTCAGCTGAATCTACCTAATATCACAATTACTTCGGAATTCACACCATTGTGATCAATATCAAAACCAAGCTCCCCCCTCACATAGCACCATCCATAAAAACCTTAAATCAGTCATTAGTTCCACCATAAACCATCAAACTACCAAGCTCAATTCAGAATGATAGCCATTCAATCATTTAATTTGCCAAAACCAATATCCACAACCATAGTATTCATATGTAATCACCAAAATAGAATTTAAATATATTTAAACTGATTTTAATGGCAACCTTAGAGTATAATCTGCTTACTCTAAAATTCCCTAAATTGACTAGTTAGCATAACTACGCATCAGTTCAACATGCATGAATCCAAAATCAGCATCACCAGCATTTTTACAAGATTTCAACCTCAAATCCTTCAATTACTGATAATAATCTCAGAATTAAACATGAACTACTTGTTATCGTTAAAATGTGTTTAAAATTACTAATTATTAGGAGGAAGATAAAAATCCACCTCGTATCCAAGCTAAGAACCCGTTCTAAGGGCTTTGAGGACCAATTTTGATGGTTGAAAACCAGGAATTCAACCTTCCGCTACTGCCATGCCCAAACCCATGCAAACTAACCCAAATTCAACTAAACTTTTGACTCACAGATTCGGCGTTGTGGCTGATGCTTGTGCTGCGAATTTAGCCCCAATTTATAGAGGAATTGCTGTGACAAAGGATGGAGTTTCATGGCCGAGTCCGGGCACATGTTCGGTGCCTCAAATCACTGCCCAAACAGACCACAAACGTGGTGGTCTTGCACTAATTTCGCCCAAATTTCGCAGTAGGGGCTTGCAGGGTTCTGGCGAAGGTTGATTGTGAGGGAATGCAAGCAGATGGAGGTAGAATCGATGCGGTTTCTGGAGTTTGTGGCCGCATGTATGGATAGAAGTAGAGAGATAGTGGGTCTGGTGTTCAGAGGCTACGCAAGGAGGAAGAAGAAGACGCCAGCGGAGTCTAGAGTTTTTCCTAGACAAAAATACCCCCTCTTTTCCCCTTTTTTTGTTTTTGGTTAAAGCTTGCCTAACAAATAACACCACTAGCCCAATCTAGTATCTCATACTCCAAACGCAAATCATTAATACAATCTTTCGTCAATTATTCAATCAAGCAAATAACACTCGGCCTAGTATTCTAGGAAATAATTCTAAGGTTTGTTAACCCAATCACACTCTGAATTCTACTTGATTTAGTAATCGATGATAATTCTTATTAATGCTTATTAAGATCATCGTAAAATTTCAAAACTAATAATAATAGCAATATTCTTTTTAATAAAATTATCACTTAAGGAATCACATCGACATTAATTTAACTTAACTAAAATAATAAAATATGATGTCGTAATATCAAGAAACATGCCAGATAGTTAAATAAAGTGCTGGTATTACATTCATCCTTTGACACATCACTCCCGCTTCAATCCAAGGGCTAAAATTTTATTTGTATTGTTTTTTATATGGGGAAAAGAGAGAGAGTGCTTTACCTTTTTCTTTTCTGCATTCTTCCATTTATCTTTTGCCCTTACACCATTAAAGTCCTTGTGCCCCCTACCACCCCAAATTTTATGTGACCATTATATCTGATATGACCATTGTATGCTGATAAGAACACTTAGAATTTGCAAAATTCATACCCAATAAGAAATAGAATAATAAATGCCTGTGAAAATTGGGGGCAATTTGGTTGGAATTTGGCACCGAAAGGTGATAAATAGAGGCTCTCTAGCTCTACATAGAAAGGAACGAGATGACAAAGTGAATATCTTTTTCTCTTAATTAATTACAAATTTTACTGTATTAATTTTGATGATAAATCTTAGAAAAGTCTCAATATTTGTAGGGAAAAAAAAGATTTAATTTCTGTTAGCTTTTTTACAAGCTTACATTGAGTTTTTTAATATGTTTTGATGAAAGACAAAAAGAGATTCATCAATTATCATATTCATCATGTTATATTTGAATTATCTTAATAATTATTATTGTTTAAATGTGCTATATTTTTTAAGTGGATGTTGAAATACTAATATTACTTAATTGATTTTATATAAGGTATCACAATATCTCTGAGATTTTTTAATATTTAAATTTGAACATGTTATCATTATGATATTATATTGTGTGATTCAAATTTGAATATAAGATTGTGGAGCTATATTTATCAATGTCAAAGATTTGCTCTTAATATGATAATATCTTGTGATAGAACATATTGGAAGATTATACTACAAATTATAAATGATTCTAGAAGATCCTCAGCCAAGATATTCAGCCCAAATCAAGAAAAGTAGCCGCTGGAAGTACTTGAGCAAGAACAGAAAAAATCAAGGGCTAGAAATGCCAATTCAAGGCCTTGAAATCAGGCATGGATATTGGATTTTCACAAGATGTGCAACGGTCACTGGCCATATTTTTCTCCACTCTTCTCTACATCTCTTATCTATAAAAGGGGAAGAAATTGGCAGCAAAAGAACACAAGAGAGAGCAAGTACTCATTGGCATACACATTACTCGAGAACTTATTGGCATGCCTTGAACTTAAATTTGCTTCTTTATATATATGTTACATTTCATTGTATTGTTCAAGTTGTAATTTGGGTGGGATCATAGAGTTGAAGGGTTAACTCTACCAACGACTTATTGAATGGTCAACTCATAGTGTGGAACTTAGAGTAGGTGTACTCTAGCGTTGTAATAATCCCTCCTAATAAAATTGGTTAATCGTAGAATTAGGAAACTTTAGGCAGGGACTCAGCTTGGTTGATGCTAACCTTGTAAAAAATTACTCGTGTCTTGTCCGATTTTATCTTTCTTCTCTTTACTTAATTTGCAATATTGATCATCACCCTATTCAACACCATCCTTTAGGGTGATTTAACAAGCCAAACCGGGTCAACAATTGGTATCAGAGTTAGTGCTATTTTTTTAATACTTTACCGTCTAATAGCTCGATCCCATGGCTAGTTATGATTTTGACTCTGATTACCCTCCTCTTTTTAAAGGCACTAATTATTTTTTGATGTAGGAAACAATGGAACATTATATCAAGCACAAGGGTCTCGATCTTTGGGAGATCATGGTCAAAGGTCCAATAGTTATTGAGAAATCGGAAGATGAATAAGTTGAAGATAATTACAAGCGAATATCCAAAAATTTTAAAGCTATAAACATTTTATTTTGTGCTCTTACTATTGATATTTATGAGTTTATCTCACATTATGACAGTGTCAAGGAAATTTAGGAGACTCTTTATAATTTATATGGTACTAATCAAAATGTGGTACTAAGTGAATTTGTGGCGCGGGATGAAATAATCATGGATGGAAATGTTAAGCAAGTTGAGGATCACCAACCACATGAAAAGCAAGAACATGAAAATGATGATCCAATTCAACGGTTTATACATAATAATGTCAAGCATGCCCAAATTGAGGAATTTCTTGAAAATGGTGAGAAAAATAATGATTCATCTATTCTTCAAAGCGGTAAGAATAAGGTAACATCCATAATTGAATTTTCAAATAATAGTATTTCTCTAAGTTGTCACATTTTTTATGATTTAAATACCGCACCAAATTTTCAACTTTTAAAAATTCTTGATTGTGGTGTTAAATCAAGAAAATGTATTAAGATTGAGGGAAAGAAAAATTTTACCTCATTAATTTTTCTTACTTCCAACAATTTTGAATCCAAGAAGAAAAGTGTATCAAGATTTGGTCGAGCAACTTCATTCTTGAAGAAATCAAAAAAGAATGCACATGTTCGTGGGATATTGTTGATTCCTCATTTATGTACTAATAATAAATTTTCAAAAGCACTTGATCCTCTTAAAAATTTAAGTGGACAAGGAAACATTAGATCTTCTCAAAGGCATATGGTAAGTTATGGTTTGCCAAAAGTAAAAATAAGATAAGTTCATTTGTTTTATTGTTGCTCAGATTTCAAGGCCTTGAAATACAGTTCAAGGCCTTGAACTGTAGGCAAAAATTGAAAATTTTGGTGTGATTTGAATCAGGACTGGGATTTTTTTTTATTTCAAACAACATAATAGCAATCAAATATAATTCTTATCCAATAGAAGTGGTGTTATCTTTGCATGATTAATATTCGTCATCTCTTATGCTATTATGTCAGGGTGATTATCTTTTATGCATAAATCATATGTTGGTCTATGTTCTCACATATTTGTCATAATATCTGTCCAGCAAGCTATGCTTCTAGCACTCATATAAAAATGATATTGTTTCTTTCTATAAGGGAGAATTATATTACTTGATGATTTTTTTACAATCTTGATTTACTCTTTGAGGGGGAGAATTGTTATATTAACATGTTGATCCCTTGCAATAAGAATATCAAGTCAGTGCATGCATGTTAGGATATATTATTGATCAAAATGTTAGTGTTTAAACCCTTATATTGAGGGGAAGCATCTTTATATGTCATTGATTTGTTAAGGGGGAGCCATATGCATTTGTCGTAATTTTTGTATTTCGATTTTTTCCTTCTCCTCTTGTGCTAAAAAAGGGGGGAAGTATTTGGAAAACTTTTCATGGGGTGCCATTTAAAATTGTATGGAAATGTTATTTTTATTGGGTTTTGTCTTTCATCAAAAAGGGGGAGATTGTTAGCTTTTTTAAAAGCCCTCATTGAGTTTTTTAATATGTTTTGATGAAAGACAAAAAGAGATTAATCGATTGACATATTCATCATGTTATATTTGAATTATCTTAATAATTATTATTGTTTAAACGTGCTATATTTTTGAAGCGGATGTTGAAATATTAATATTTCTTAATTAATTTTATATAAGGTGTCACATTATCTTTGAGATTGTCTAATATTCAAATTTGAATATAAGATTGTGGAGCTATATTTATCAATGTCAAAGGTTTGCTCTTAATTTAATAATATCTTATGATAGAATATCTTAGAAGATTATGCTGCAAATTATGAATAATTCTAGAAGATCCTCAGCCAAGATATTCAGCCCAAATTAAGAAAAGTAGCCATTGGAAGTACTTGAGAAAGAACGGAAAAAAATCAAGGGCTTGAAATGCCAATTCAAAGCCTTGAAATCAGGCATGGAGATTGGATTTTCACAAGATGTGCAATGGTTACTTGCCATATTTTTCTCCACTCTTCTTTACACCTCTCATCTGTAGAAGGGGAAGAGATTGGCAGCAAGAGAACACAACAGAGAGCAAGGACTCATTGGCATACACATTACTCAAGAACTTATTGGCATACCTTGAGCTTGAATTTGCTTCTTTATATATATGTTACATTTCATTGTATTGTTCAAGTTGAAATTTGGGTAGGATCATAGAGTTGAAGGGTCAACTCTACCAATGACTTGTTGAATGGTCAACTTATAGTGTGGAACTTAGAGTAGGTGTACTCTAGAGTTGTAATAATCCCTCCTAATAAAGTTGGGTTAATCGTAGAATTAGGAAACTCTAGGCGGGGACTAAGCTTGGTTGATACTAACCTCATAAACAATCACTCGTGTTTTGTTCACGTTTATCTTTCTTCTCTTCACTTAATTTGCAATATTGATCATCACCCTATTCAACCCCATCTTTTAGGGTGATTTAACTAGCTAAACTGGGTTAACAATTGGTATCAGAGCTAGTGCTATTTTTTTAATACTTTACCGTCTAATAGTTCGGTCCCATGGCTAGTTATGATTTTGACTCTGATTACCCTCCGCTTTTTAAAGGCACTAATTATTTTTTGATGTAAGAAACAATGAAACGTTATATCAAGCACAAAGGTCTCGATCTTTGGGAGATCCTGGTCAAAGGTCCAATAGTTATTGAGAAATCGGAAGATGAATATGTTGAAGATAATTACAAGCGAATATCCAAAAATTTTAAAGCTATAAACATTTTATTTTGTGCTCTTACTGTTGATATTTATGAGTTTATCTCACATTGTGATAGTGCCAAGAAAATTTGGGAGACTCTTTATAATTTATATGGTACTAATCAAAATGTGGCACTAAGTGAATTTGTGGCACATGACGAGATAATCATGAATGGAAATGTTAAGCAAGTTGCGGGTCACAAACCACATGAAGAGTAAGGACATGAAAATGATGATCCAATTTAACGGTTTATACACAATGATGGCAAGCATGCCCAAATTGAGGAATTTCTTGAAAATGGTAAGGAAAATAATGATTCATCTATTCTTCAAAGCGGTAAGGATGAGGTAACATCCATAATTGAATTTTTAAATAATATTATTTCTCCAAGTTGTCACATTTTTTATGATTTAAATACCACACCAAATTTTCAATTTTTAGAAATTCTTGATTGTAGTGCTAAATCAGGAAAATGTGTCAAGATTAAGGGAAAGAAAAATTTTACGTCATTAATTTTTCTTGCTTCTAACAATTTTGAATCCAAGAAGAAAAGGATATCAAGATTTGGTCGAGCAACTTCATTCTTGAAGAAATCAGAAAAGAATGCACATGTTCGTGGGATATTATTGATTCCTTATTTATGTACTAATAATGAATTTTCAATAGCAATTGATTCTCTGAAAAATTTAAGTGGACAAGGAAACATTGGAGCTTCCCAGAGACATATGGTAAGTTATGGTTTGCCCAAAGCAAAAATAAGCTAAGTTTGTTTGTTTTGTTGTTGCTCAGATTTCAAGGCCCTGAAATACAGTTCAATGCCTTAAACTATAGGCAGAAACTGAAAATTTTGGTGTGATTGGATCAAGGACTGGAATTTTTTTATTTCAACAACATAAATAGAAATCAAAATTTGAATTCTTACCAAATAGAAGGTGGTGTTATCTTTACATGATTAATATTACGTCATATCTTATGCTATTATGTCATGTGATTATCTTTATGCATAACTGATATGTTGTCTATGTTCTCAACCTATTTGTCCATAATATCTGTCCAGAAAGCTATGCTTCTAGCACTACATAAATGATATTGTTTCTTTCTATAAGGGAGAATTATATTACTTGATGATTTTTTTACAATCTTGATTTACTCTTCGAGGGGGAGAATTGTTATATTAACATGTTGATCCCTTGCAATATGAATATCAAGTCAATACATGCATGTTAGGATATATTATTGATCAAAATGTTAGTGTTTAAACCCTTATATTGAGGGGAAGCATCTTTATATGTCATTGATTTGTTAAGGGGGAGCCATATGCATTTGTCGTAATTTTTGTATTTCGATTTTTTCCTTCTCCTCTTGTGCTAAAAAAGGGCGGAAGTATTCGGAAAACTTTTCATGGGGTGCCATTTAAAATTGTATGGAAATGTTATTTTTATTGGGTTTTGTCTTTCATCAAAAAGGGGGAGATTGTTAGCTTTTTTAAAAGCCCTCATTGAGTTTTTTAATATGTTTTGATGAAAGACAAAAAGAGATTAATCGATTGACATATTCATCATGTTATATTTGAATTATCTTAATAATTATTATTGTTTAAATGTGCTATATTTTTGAAGCGGATGTTGAAATATTAATATTTCTTAATTAATTTTATATAAGGTGTCACATTATCTTTGGGATTGTCTAATATTCAAATTTGAATATAAGATTGTGGAGCTATATTTATCAATGTCAAAGGTTTGCTCTTAATTTGATAATATCTTATGATAGAATATCTTAGAAGATTATGCTGCAAATTATGAATAATTCTAGAAGATCCTTAGCCAAGATATTCAGCCCAAATCAAGAAAAGTAGCCATTGGAAGTACTTGAGAAAGAACGGAAAAAAATCAAGGGCTTGAAATGCCAATTCAAAGCCTTGAAATCAGGCATGGAGATTGGATTTTCACAAGATGTGCAACGGTTACTTGCCATATTTTTCTCCACTCTTCTTTACACCTCTCATCTGTAAAAGGGGAAGGGATTGGCAGCAAGAGAACACAAGAGAGAGCAAGCACTCATTGGCATGCACATTACTCAAGAACTTATTGGCATACCTTGAGCTTGAATTTGCTTCTTTATATATATGTTACATTTCATTGTATTGTTCAAATTGTAATTTGGGTGGGATTATAGAGTTGAAGGGTCAACTCTACCAATGACTTGTTGAAGGGTCAACTTAGGTCTTGGAACTTAGAGTAGGTATACTCTAGAGTTGTAATAATCCCTCCTAATAAAATTGGGTTAATCCTAGAGTTAGGGAACTCTAGGCGGGGACTAAGCTTGGTTGATGCTAACCTCGTAAAAAATTATTCGTGTCTTGTCCACGTTTTTCTTTGCGCTCATTACTTGATTAATTTGCGATATTGATCATCACCCTATTCAATCTCCTTCTCTAGGGTGATTTAACTAGCTAAACCGGGCCAACAATTGGTATCAGAGCTAGTACTATTTTTGTGAGACTTTACCGTCTAATAGTTCGATCACATGGCTAGTTATGATTTTGACTCTGACTGCCCTCAGCTTTTTAAAGGTAGTAATGGCAGGAAACAATGGAACGTTATATCAAGCACAAAGGTCTCGATCTTTGGGTGATCATGGTCAAAGGTCTAATAGTTATTGAGAAATCGAAAAATGAATATGCTGAAGATGATTACAAGCAGATATCCAAAAATTTTAAAGCTACAAACATTTTATATTGTGTTCTTACTGTTGATATTTATGAGTTTATCTCACATTGTGATAGTGCCAAGAAAATTTGGGAGACTCTTTATAATTTATATGATGCTAATCAAAATGTGGTGCTAAGCGAATTTGTGGCACAGGACGAAATAATCATGAATGGAAATGTTAAGCAAGTTGAGGATCACCAACCACATGAAGAGTAAGAACATGAAAATGATGATCCAATTCAACGGTTTATACATAATGATATCAAGTATGCCCAAATTGAGGAATTTCTTGAAAATGGTGAGTAAAATAATGATTCATCTATTCTTCAAAGCGGTAAGGATGAGGTAACATCCATAACTGGATTGTCAAATACTAGTATTTCTCCAAGTTGTCACATTTTTTATTATTTAAATACCACACCAAATTTTCAACTTTCAAAAATTCTTGATTGTGGTGTTAAATCAAGAAAATGTGTCAAGATTGAGGGAAAGAAAAATTTTACCTCATTAATTTTTCTCACTTCTAACAATCTCGAATCCAAGAAGAAAAGGGAATCAAGATTTGGTCGAGCAACTTCATTCTTGAAGAAATCAAAAAAGAATGCGCATGTTCGTAGGATATTATTGATTCCTTATTTATGTACTAATAATGAATTTTCAATAGCATTTGATCCTCTTGAAATTTAAGTGGACAAGGAAACATTGGAGCTTCGCAAAGGCACATGGTAAGTTATGGTTTGCCAAATGTAAAAATGAGGCAAGTTCGTTTGTTTTGTTGTTGCTAAGATTTCAAGGCCCTGAAATACAGTTCAAGGCCTTGAACTGTAGACAGAAACTGAAAATTTTGGTATGATTGAATCAAGGTTTGGATTTTTTTTTCAACAACATGAATAGAAATCAAAATTTGAATTCTTACCAAATGGAAGGTGGTATTATCTTTGCATGTCATGTGATTATCTTTATGCATAAATGATATGTTGTCTATGTTCTCAACCTATTTGTCCATAATATCTGTCCATAATGTTATGCTTCTCACACTCATATAAATGATATTGTCTCTTTCTATAAGGGAGAATTATATTACTTGATGATTTTTTTATAATCTTGATTTACTCTTGGAGGGGGGAGAATTGTTATATTAACATGTTGATCCCCTGCAATAGGAATATGAAGTCGATGCATGCATGTTAGGATATATTATTGATCAAAATGTTAGTGTTTAAACCCTTATATTGAGGGTAAGCATCTTTATATGTCATTGATTTGTTAAGGGGGAGCTATATGCATTTGTCATAATTTTTGTGCTTCGATGTTTTCCTTCTCCTCTTGTGCTACCTTTTTGATGAAATACAAAAAAGGGGAGAAGTATTTGGAAAACTTTTCATGGTGTGCCATTTAAAATTGTATGGATATGTTATTTTTATTGGGTTTTGTCTTTCATCAAAAAGGGGGAGATTGTTAGCTTTTTTAAAAGCCCTCATTGAGTTTTTTAATATGTTTTGATGAAAAACAAAAAAAGATTAATCAATTGACATATTCATCATGTTATATTTGAATTATCTTAATAATTACTATTGTTTAAATCTGCTATATCTTTGAAGCGGATGTTGAAATATTAATATTACTTAATTAATTTTATATAAGGTGTTGCATTATCTTTGAGATTGTTTAATATTCAAATTTGAACATAAGATTGTGGAGCTATATTTACCAATGTCAAAGGTTTGCTCTTAATATGATAATATCTTATGATAGAATATCTTAGAAGATTATACTGTAAATTAGGAATGATTCTAGAAGATCCTCAACCAAGATATTCAGCTCAAATCAAGAAAAGTAGCCATTGGAAGTACTTGAGAAAGAACAGAAAAAAATCAAGGGCTTGAAATGCCAATTCAAGGCCTTGAAATCAGGCATGGAGATTGGATTTTCCTAAGATGTGCAACGGTTACTTGCCATATTTTTCTCCACTCTTCTTTACACCTCTCATCTATAAAAGGGGAAGAGATTGATAGCAAGAGAATACAAGAGAGAGCAAGCACTCATTGGCATACACATTACTCGAGAACTTATTGACATACCTTAAGCTTGAATTTGCTTCTTTATATATATGTTACATTACATTGTATTGTTCAAGTTGTAATTTGGGTGGGATCATGGAGTTGAAGAGTCAACTCTACCAACGACTTGTTAAATGGTCAACTTATAGTGTGGAACTTAGAGTAGATGTACTCTAGAGTTGTAATAATCCCTCCTAATAAAATTGACTTAATCGTAGAATTAGGAAACTCTAGGCGGGGACTGAGCTTGGTTGATGCTAACCTCGTAAAAAATTACTTGTGTCTTGTCCACGTTTATCTTTCTTCTCTTTACTTAATTTGCAATATTGATCATCACCCTATTCAACCCCATCTTTTAGGGTGATTTAACTAGCTAAACTGGGTTAACAATTGGTATCAGAGCTAGTGGCGTTAAAAAGCAATTGGCATCAGAGCTAGTGCTATTTTTTAATATTTTACCGTCTAATAGTTCGATCCCATGGCTAGTTATGATTTTGACTCTGATTACTCGCCGCTTTTTAAGGGCACTAATTATTTTTTGATGTAGGAAACA
>JAKOGI010001322.1:0-65000 GCA_029747015.1 Carnegiea gigantea
TATATATATATGTATATATATGTATGTATGTATATATATGTTTACACACAGACACACATATCTCTTTATGTGTCTGTGTAAATCAAGAATGATCACAACTCGCTTTGTGGGTTACGCATGTTCAGGCATATGCACGCACATTTGAACACACAACCGCCCATATATGTGTGTGTGTGTGTGCGTGTGTGTGCACTCACGCACATATATATGTACACACAGGTGTATGTATATGTATATGTATATGTATATGTAGATGGATATGTACATATATATATGTGTGTGTGTGTGTGTGTATATATGTGTGTGTGTGCGTGCGTGTGTGTGTTGTGTAGCCATGATCAATTTGTCCAATGCAAGACCTAACATTATTTCCTTATGCGTTACCTAGCATAGGGGTAGCAAATTGTAACTTCCACCTCTGTAGTTAACTCGTTTAATGCAGGGTCTTGGACTAGAGTCACAAGGTTTGGGTGTCCACCAAGCTCCCACTATACGTCTTCTTCATTATGTGTTGTTACCTCAGAATCGTTCGTATGAGGTTGTAGCTTTTGCCTCTATACTCTCTTCACTTCAAATTTCCTATAATCCTCCAAATGTCCATACATGGCATATTCAGCACATCGAAGTGGCTTCCATTCAAATTCCATAAGTTGGTTAATAACCGACCCTTTTTCATCCACAAATGTTATTGAGTCTGGAAATTTTCCATTTAGCTTCATCTCCACCCGTATTCTAGCATAATTCAGAATCTCCTTCTCTTGTGTTACCTTATCAACTGCTACAGGAACACCTAATAGGCTCCCAATCTTTGATAAACACCAAAATTAAACTTAAGATAAAGTCGATGCAACTTAACCTAAATTTGCAAAAAACAATGATATCTTTGGTAGAATTTGTCCTACTTACCATGACTTCAATATTATTGATTTTTTTGTCAAAATAAACAACCATGTGTTTAAGTGCTTCATCTCTTTCTAGAACAGAATGAAATTGTGTTAGGAACAAACGATCACGCAATCCATCTATCCTATTTAGACCTTTCTACCCCCATAATCTTTTAGCAAATCCTTTTATTATAGGGAAAGGCAGTTTCGCACCCAATACAAAACATACCATTTCCAGCTCATCAATACATTGTATATATTCACCTTTATGCTTAATAGGTTCAATAAACAAGAGATGCATACCCATATTTTCAGACATCGCATCTACTGGACATTGCACTGTTTCATTCAGACTTAGGTATAGTCATACTCATCTAGGCTTCAGGCTCAAGGTTCTCCACACCTATACTTGAAGTTTCTGTGATTATCCTTGACTAGGTTTTACAGTCGAATTTGAAGCAGAAATAACATTTGAGAGCTCATTCTGTAGGCTACGTGCAGAGGATGTTGCTAGTATAGATTGATCTTGAAGTGTTGCAATCCTTTTGATCCTACTAGTCGTCTTCTTCTTATTCTTCAATATCCGTCCCATAGAGCTTCATGGTTCTCCCATGGAAGAATTACATGCACACACACACATGCATACATATACACACACATACACACATATATGTATATTTTATATGCGTGTATGTATGAATGTATGCATATATATATGTATATTTTATATGTGTATATGTATGAATGTATGCATATATATATATATATATATATATATATATATATATATATATATATATATATATATATATATATATATATATATATATATATATATATATATGTATGTCTCTCTATGTGTGTGTATATATATATATATATATATATATATTCACACACGCTTACATACATACATATGCACACACACACACACACACACACACACCCACCCACATATATCTATTATATGTATATATATATATATGTTTTATATGTCTGTATGTTGTATGTATGTGTTGTGGTGATATATATAACACTATCTATACAGTTTTAACAATATACACACAGTGCAAGACAATTATCTGCACAAATATATATATATCTATATATCTATATATTCTCTATATGTATATATGTTGTGTGTATATATACATACTATACATATACATATACATATACATATATTTATATATATACCAACCCACAAATTATATATATCTGATTATATTATAATTATATTATATCTATATATCTATATATATATATATATATATATATATGTATGACTATTGAAATTGCTTATTTTGAATTTTAGATTTCATTGCACGTAAATCACACTACTTAACTATTGTATAACATTTAGATTCCGTAATGGGAACTTTGACAATTAATTCTCATGAGAACTTTTGTTTTTTATTATTCCACTTAAGTAATGATTTGATATTTTGATCTAATTGCCAAATAATCTTATTGTTTCGTTTTAATGCTCATAATCTTTAATATTATATTCAATACTGCTAAATTTAATCATTGGTTCTCGTTTGTGCTTTCGTTTTCTGTATGATTCTACTTAACTGATCTTTTGATAATTTGATTTTATTGGTAAATTGGTTGATGATTTCATTTTAATGCCCATCTTTGGCTATTATATTATTATTGAGATTAATGTTAAAAAAACGTATCTTAAAACTCTAGACTTTATCTTTATCCCTAGTTTCTATAAATTGGTGACTTTTATAGTATTCCATCTAAATTTGTGTCATCATTTGATCAAAAAAATAAAATAAGATTTTGCCCTCATATAATTCTTAGTTAGGAAAGGCTAGAAAAATGAACCGTGACAAGCATTGATTGGCTAAATAGTAAGGATCTTATTCCTTTCTTGATCAATCAACCACTGCGAAAGATGATGTGATCATCAAAGTTAGAGTTGCTTTATTTCTAGAAATTCATTGGTTCATATTCAAGATAGCCAATCAGTACAAATATGGTGGTCATTGATGAAAAGGTATGTATATCTTTAAAACAAAATATCATATAATTATGTGAGAATTTTTCATTTGTATATGATTCTCAGAGTGTTCTAATACATGGAACAATCAGAAACACTTATGGGCACACATTTGCTGGACTATTCGTAGAGGATGGTCTCTATGTCTTAAGAACTTCTCTATTGTGAAGAATAAAGAACAATGACATACCGTAGGAGATAAAAAAAATCTTGATAGAATTTGTTCAAGTAACATTGTCGAAGAGTTTCAAAAAGATGACGGTAAGATTTTGAGCCACAAATTTGCATGTATACCATTTAAAAACATATAATTCCACATGGGTAATGTTATCTTAATAAGTACATGTTTAATTTGGTCTATTTATTGTGTACAATTTATACAACCATTTTGTTTTCTATAAGTAATTTATATATCACATGGTACTAGATCTTATTTGTCGAGTTGTTGATGAGGGAAATACGTTGGCTAAAATAATTAGGGAGATAAAAAGGGATGCGGAAACTATGATGATTGAGTTTAGGACTTGGGGTAAATATTGTATTCATTTCTTATGATTATTGTGCTTTTCTGTAAATAATTTTGGTAATTTACGCAAAAAGAAGAGAATTAAAATGACATCATGGAGTGAAAAGATCAAGGAATGCAAGAAGCAAGTTGCCTCATTAGATGGAGATATATGAACTATAATACTCACTTCAACCATTGTAAAAAGTCTCCTATGTAAATGATTATAAGAAACCAATGCTAGAAAAATAAAAATGGTATTGACTAGTAGGTTTTCTCCTTGTAAATTCATATAGAACACCCATCTATATTTACATCTCACCCGATAAAATTTATATCAACCCGAACATTCCTGGAGTCAAAGAGTGTAGGGAGCAATTAAGGTCATAATTATATATTATCATACATTGAATTACGATTTAATTTTTGACCACAAAATAAATCAAACATGTACATCGTAGGGAAAATGAAGCTAATATAAAGATTGCTACCATGGATGATACTTTCAATAGTATAATTGTTGTGCGATGCAAAAGAAACAAAGAATATTGTTAATTTGCTTGATTTTGTTTGAATTAAATGGAGTAAGTGAATAAATTCATATGTTTATTTTTCAAAAAACTCTTTGTTGTGCCATTCCCATCTTGAAGTATATATATAGATGAACACACATGCACACACATTTACACACACATTTACACACACACACACACACACATATATATATGTGTGTGTGTGTATGTATGTATATGCATATGTATGTATGTCTAGATACATATATATACACACACACATATACATACACACAAACACAAACACACACACACACATACGTGTATACATACATACATACATACATACATACATATATACATACACACATACACACACACACAAACACAGAGGCATACATACATACATACATACATATATTTATATATATATATATATATATATATATATATATATATCTATTTGTGTGTGCGCGCCCGTGCGCATGTGTATGTGTGTGTGTGTATATATATATATATCAGAGAGAGATATATATATATTTATATACATATACATATACATACATACATACTTATATATATATATGTGTGTGTATACACACACACACATATATATACCACAAGCATGCTTGTGTGTGTGTATTATCTATTATATATTTATATATTTATATATTATATATATATATATATATATATATATATATATGACTACTGAAGTCTCTCGTTTTACTTTTTGAATTTTATCGCACATAAATCCACTATTATATTCCATCATAGGAGGTTTGACCATTGATTATCAGAGGAACTTTCTTTTTATGTAGTTTCACTTAACAGATGATTTGCTGTTTTATTTAGTTGCTAAATAATCGCGTTATTTCATTTTATTGCTTATGTTCTTTAACATTATATTCAATTCTTTGAATTCCACGTACCAATGTTTCCTGAGTGTGCTTTTGGGCAATAGGCCATAAAATCGGCCTACTTGCTTTAGATTTTGGTTAGTGTTCTATTGTGAAAGTCATGAATTTTTGTTTGATTAACTATTCAGGTTAGTTAGTCTGATTACTGTCATTCTACTAATTATGTGGATTAATGCAGCATGACAATTTATATGAGTTGATTTTAGGAATTGTTTGTGTGCTTACTTGAATTAGGTGGTTAGTCAGCATTAGGCTAAGAAGTCAAGAGTCTAGCAATCCAAGTCCAGCTAAAATCCATTTTGGCTAACCCACTGCGTTGTCTTTTAGTAAATTTAAGACACGGAGGAAAAATGGGGAATGGGGGGGAAGGGGTGTTATTTGTACAACACACCATAGCGGAAGAGGGAGCCCTATTCTTTTTCTTCATTCTTCGCGCGCGCGCCCGGGGGGGTGGGGGGTTGAGGGGAGGAATAGAGGTGACACCATTCCACAAGTGGTTGCCGGTGGCTGCATTTGTTCAATAGGTGAAACCAGCGAACAAGAGGCAGCCCAGATTACATCTAGAAGGGGAGAAGATAGGGATTGAATAATGGTTAAATCCTAATCTATGACCACCACCAATCAATCTCAGACCTAATCACTTCTAATCATTATGAGAAATTCTTAATCCTAAATTAATAGTAGATTCAAACCATGTTTCATTTAGTTGTTGAAAGCTTCTTACCTGCAGTCAAGCTCGAGTTTAAGTTCTGAGATTTCTATAATTTTAGGAATTGAATGTTTAAAGAGCTGGGTTGAGAATATGATATGGGTTCAAAGTTGAGGTTAAAATTTGTGTTATTATTGTTGGTGGTTTCATTCTTGAGGTTGATGTTAGGGGCGATGCTATTAGAGGGATATAGTGGGGTAGAATTTGGTGAGTTTCTTATTGATTATTGTCATGTATGCTATTTTTGTGATGCTGAAATGTGAACTCCATGAGTTAGAATTAATTGGTTTAATTTAGAGACCATGAATGTGACTTGTCGGTGCAGTTTATGATAGTAGTTCATAGACCTTATTGAGAGTATATTGTTGAGTCTATTAGAACAAAATTGAAAGGCATGGGAGGAGCTGCTGGCAAGTTCAGGAGACCCATCCTGCTTTGGATTGGGTTCGGCAGATTGGATAAAATTTGAACCGATTATGTCCCCTTTGTCTAGTAGCTGAACCGGCTGCATTCTCTTTGTTTTCTGTAACGCTTGAGGTTATTGTTATGTGCTAAACTACAGGACTTATCTTTATCGATTTATTTGATAGAAATTGTGAGTCTATCCTAGTTGTTTAAAAACTCCCAAATCAAAATGGCTTCACACGAGTTGTGAGCGTGAAGATGCTTTGTACTGAAATTGACTTCTAATGGGGTTAAGCTAGATTCGAGGAGCTAATTAAGTTGGTTTAGTTAATTCCTGAAAAATAGTTTGGTGTCAACCCCTTCAGAACTAGTGTGAAAACTATAATGAGTGTGTGCGTTCAAAAACAAGTGTAAAAGAGGTCATTTGGTAAAAGTACTACCTCACTTTCTTTAATCAAGATGAACCAAGTTTTAAAGTGACTTTAACTGTGGGTATTGTGTTGGGAATGGTCTAAAAGTGCACTTTGGGCTGAACATATTTTGGGCATTTTGATCCACCAACTCTTGGTGGATATCTTTTGCGATAAACAATTATTGCCAAATAGTTTTCTTTGACAAGAGCGAATTTTGGAAAAAGATCCTATGCAACACTCCTTTTAGCGTTTTAAAGCAAGCGGTTAAGTTGCAGCCTTTTATGGGCTAGGTGACCAGTGCTAATCTGGACATGGTCTTGTGAGTAGAGCTTAGGATACCTAACAAAGAGGAATTCTAGTTAGCCAGAGATGATTTGGCTAACCACTACCCGACAAGGATAAAAGTCTGTTTTACTTTGGGCGGCCACGAGGATTAAAAAAAAAAAAAAAATCATGGATTGTAATTGCCCACTCAAAGAGAGTGCAAATATTGAGTCTAATCCCAGAAAAAAACCTTTTTACACAAACGGAGTGAGTGATTTGGCTACTTGCGAGCTAGTTCATGCTGCTGCTTCGGAAATGCAATAGCTTCTAAAAGTGTATTTAGCTAAAGTAGCGACTATTTTCTTTTTATGGAAGAGCTTCAAACTGCCTGCAACTTGTTTAAATTGTTTTAAAGTAACTTTACTGCTGTAGAGTTATCTTATAGTTACCTTGAGTATAGTTGTCTTTCGAAGTAAGAAAAACCCCTTGTCTAGTGTATAAAGAGCCATGATGTAGTAATTGGTATTTAAGTGTATCGCCCTTCCCCTTTGGTTTCTACTAGTTGCAAATGATATGAGTTAATTAATTAAATTATGCATAATATTCTATTATTATTCATCACTCTTTGCGGCTGCTATATATTCATACTAGGTGCAAACATTCCGTTTTTCAGGGTGCAGATTACCCATTGAACGTGTGGCCGCTCACCTATTCTCTTTCCCTTTTTTTCACAAGTCAATCTCTCTTAATATGCATTGAATGATATGAATTTACTTTGTTGCTCTTGCTAATGCATTGTAAGGACATATACATATGCATGACATGGCACTTGATTTAGATAGTAAGCTTCGTTGTATTTAAGAGGTTGTAAAAAAATAGCACATGGATTCATGTAAAGCACCTTGTTTCAATAGCTTTGTTTAGCTTATAAGCAAGCCTTCTATGTAATTAAAAAGGGTTAAATACCTTATATGTCTTCTAGTTAGAGTTGAATGTTTTGGAATGTGAACCCCAATGCCCCAGGTGTGTGATCCGTCGAGTCATACCTTTCATTTCTTTCATTTATTTATTTATTGTTTATTTAAATCCTTAACTGGTGCACTATGTCCTTGTGGCCCATCCAGATGTTTTCTTTGACTTATGGTTGTCGAGTTTATTTAGAATTATCTTTGTGTTGTTATTGGTACAAGTGCAAGTTCAAGGCCATAAGCCTAGATCCAACCTAGTTATAGGTAGAACTATATCCATTTCATTTCAAAATTGAAGAATCTACTAAAACCACTAGCCCCAGGGGTAGGAATCTTACAAATGGTATTACAGTAAGATCCTGTCACCATAGGTTGCAGCATGGGATTTGCATCTGCATATAGGCATCTAAGTATCTACTCCTGTGACAATGAGGTGACTCTATGTGTTCTGGGGCATAAATGTCACATTGTGTGCAATATAAAGCCCATAGGAGCTTATAGAGTTCCTTAGATTCAAATGACCAATGATAAGTTTCGTAAATGAATTGCTGTGCGAGTGAATGATTTGTTACTTGTATACCTTGAATGTGGTTGTCCATGTTGTTGTGTGCTTATATGTAATTACTTGAATTAGAATGGTTAGTAGGCACTATGCCAAGAAGTCGAGAGTCTAGCCATCCAAATCCATATAGCGCAAACAGCTACTTCCTCGTTTAGTAAATTTAAGAAAAAGGGAAAAAAGGAAAAGGAAATGAGGGGAAGGAGGTGTTATTTGTATGGCACACACGCACATAATGGAATAGGAAGCGACACAACCACCACACAAGCGATTGCTGGCAGCTGCTTGTGGTCAATAAGGATGCCCAACAAACCAAAGTCAATCCCGATTGCATCTAGAAGGGGAGAACATAGGGATTGAAGAATGGTTGAACCCTGACCTATGACCATCACCAATGCACCACAAACCATCTGTATAACCACCACCGCCACTAACACAATTAGTGATGTGATTGAATCCAGCAACCAAAGATCGAGGGAGAAGAAGAAGAGCAGTACCATCGAAGTTAGAGAAGGGATGATAGAAGAACCAATCAACCCATCTCAATCCCAATCTATTTCATCCCTAATTGCTTCTAAATGAGGTGGGTAATTGTCATTCCTAAATTACTAGTAGATTCAAACCATGTTTCATTTAGTTGTTGAAAGCTTCTTACCTATTGCCGAGTTATAGTTTTAGGTGAAGAGCATGGATCCAAGATAAAAGAGGTGGTAGAGAAGAGCTAGATTTAGCAGGGTATAAGATGAGTCTAATTTTAGGTTAGGAGGCAGATATCATGAGCTAATGCTAGGTCGGATTATGTGGGATGACCCCTAACTTCATTCGGGCTTAGGAATATGCATGATGATGTCTCCTAGGAAAGGTTGTGCTATATGCAAATAGAATTATCTTATGTGGGCTAGCACTCAAAAGTTTAATGGATTGTCCTAGGTCAGGCTACCATGTTTGCAAATGGGCTTATGCAAGGGGGTCTGGGATGTGAACAAGTGGGCTTAACGTAAGTCAGTCAAGGTTTATGCATAGTGGGCTACTCTAAACTCAAAAATTTTAGAGACTGATTATAGGTTAGAGGCATGAAATCTGTACGATAAATGCAAATGGGCTACTATGAATGCATAAGAATGATGAGCCTAGTATGTGGACTATGCAAGATGAATGCAAGATAGGCTAATCTATGTGCTTTCTAAGTCCTAGGTATACTAGGGTATAATCGCATGTACCCCTGATAAATATCATATTTGCATGGATTATTTAACTGTTTAGGAGTCATTTAAGAGATCAATATGCCTAATTGTGTGATTTATACCCCTATTTTTACTATTGTGCTTAGGTTTCATTTGTTTAGAGAGTGTTTGCAGATTTTGACTTTATGAGCCTAGGTTATATGAGTTGAAGGATTTTGTTGAGGCCTTGTGGATTAAAAAAGATAGGAAAAGGGGGCCCAAAGACATCCAACATGGATATGCCATGGTTAGTAATATGATCCATGAGGTTGTAGGGAGAAGCAGCAGGAAGAACAAGAGAAGACAACCAGTGCAGAGGGCACCACAGTTAGTCCATTATGATGGCCATGACTCGTAGTGTCTATTATGGACTATCTGTGGTCACCTTCGCTCCCCGTGTCGTCCAACTCACGACTATTCGTTTTCCAAGCATTTTCAGTGTTGCTAGCCTTGAATTTAGCCATAAAAGCCCCATTTTACAACCTTCCTTATCCATCCTATCATTATTTACCATCCATATTCACCTAATTTAATTGACCATGTATCCATTGGGAGAGTTGAAGAAGAAGAAGAAGAAGAAGCAAAGATCGAGCAAGGTTCGAAAGCTTTTAGAAGCGGATAAAATGATCATCCGGACTATTAGAATAAGCTTTCTTTCTTTCTTTTTTCCTTAGACTTTTCTCTTTAGTTTAGATTAAGAGTTTAGTGATGTTTGTTTTGCTGAATTCAATCATAACTGAGTAGTTTTCTAATATAGGGGTTGTTAAACTGAACCAATGTAGTTTTTGCTAGTTTAAACTCTTCGTGTTTTGAACCTTTGTTTGGTTGTTTCGATTTAATCAAAGAGTTTTGATTGCTATTGAGATATTTTTAGCCTATTTCTTACATGTGTGTTACATGTTTGATTGAAGTGCTAAAAGGTGAAGATCAATATAGGAAAGCTAGGATTAATCTCAATATTATAATCACTTAAGAAAGGATTACAAATTAAGATCTAATGAGAATTAGTACCTAGTTTGATTAAGTTAATTCACTATGTTCCGAAAGCAAGGCATATTTGTGTTGTGTAACATGACCCGTGTCCTCAGACAATCTATGTGGTAGTTTGTTTTTCCTTTGTGTTTAACTTTTGGCTCCCTAGATTCTCATAGTATAAGCCTGGTCTTCAGACTTTCCATCCATTAATCATCTCTACCTTATAGTGCATCATCAAAGAGTTTGAAAGAAGAAGAAGAGAACATTGAGAGTACTTTAAAGAGTATGGGGTGTCGATTGAGAGATCCTCTATCCAACTCATAGAATAAGCAACTGTCATCTTCTCTTTTCTTCAATTTCTCTTTTAGGCTATATTATGTACTTAGAAATGTTTGACTACTGATTTCCGTAATGACTGAGTAGTTGATTTAATCTAGAGGTTCCTAATATTGCCAATTTCGCTGGTTTGAACTTTGTAGTGCTTGAATCATTACTTTATTTTTTTGATTTAATCCTAGAGGTTTGATTGATATTATGAGATTTTTGGCTAATTTTTTGCATCTTAATGAAAGGCGATAATTAGCATATGAATGGCAGGATTAGACTTGGGTTCATGATTGATTGAGAAAAGGTTATGACTCAAGTGGTTTTGAGATAGTCATATACTTAAAACTCTATAAAATTAAGATTTAGTAAGAATTGATAATTTGTTTAATTAGGTTAATTTACTTTATTTTGAATGAATGTTGTGAATTCTTAAGCATTATCGACCTTTGAATCAGCCGATAAAGTGACAAATGCTTCTTTGACTAATTAGATTTGCATATCGATAGGTGAGGCTATTCCTAGATGCTTTTAGTCATTGAAGTAGATCAAGTCTTTTTATTCTTTTATTTAGTTAAAATCTAAAATCCAAACTTTCAATTTGGCTTAGCAACTTTCAAAGGCATAAACTTGGTAGATCAATCTAGTCATTGTGGAACAACACTTAACTACTATAACGCCCTATGCGCTTGCAGGTGTTGAGTGTCAGCATGGACGAAGTTAGAACCTTGAGCTGCCCTTAAAGACTAGGTGGACTGAAGAGAAGCATGGCTAATGGCATAACTTGGTTACGCCATTAATTTCCTTTTAATCTGTAGTGATATGAAAGGCACGCTCACTAGTTTACAGTGACACCCCATTAGGACCACTAGGGTAGACTTCTAGTGACTTCTTACATGAATTCAGCAATTGTTGGGTGCTGCCCATAAATCCTTAAATAGGATACATTGCATTCCTAAAAGTGTTTTGGTTTTTGACAAAGCCTCATTTCGAACAAGGACTCTCTTGACACACAAAGGGTACAACAAGAAGCACCTAGTACTCATTCAAGGCAATCATTCACATGGAATTTGATCCTAAACATATTTCGAAAGGGTGCAATAGAGCCAGTGTTCATAATGTCAAAGAGGGATGGACTAGACTCTTTTACCTTTAAAGTGGGGAACTTTGACGAGCTGTACGATGGTTGTCCCCAGAGGTGTGCTGTAACCGAACATGAAGGCCTAACTATACCAAGGAGTTCCACATGATTTCAAAGGTAGAAGGATAATTGTAGGGGTGTCCTTTACAAGGGAGCACTTGATAAAATTTGACATTTGCTAAGCTTATGCACATTATGCGAAAATGACTATATGATACAAATTTTGAACATGAAAATGAAAAGTTTAATTGTGTTCATTTATTTTAAGTCTAAACCTCTTATCTAGGTGTTCCCAATGGAATTGACATTGAAGCACCCCGATGGTGACAAACGCTATAGGGATCCTAAGATATGCTGCTGCCCGAGGCTCAATTTGGTCCCTTTATTCCCCGTGGGCTCCCCTTCTGAAGGGGGGTGAGCTAGTTGGCTTCCTTAAGGTGGTTGTTCCTTGGTGAACTATGGTAGGATGGAAAGGTGCTTTAATTTATAGAGTCACTAGCATATTTTCGAA
Organism: Carnegiea gigantea; assembly: GCA_029747015.1. NCBI lineage: Eukaryota > Viridiplantae > Streptophyta > Magnoliopsida > Caryophyllales > Cactaceae > Carnegiea > Carnegiea gigantea. The sequence goes on from JAKOGI010001322.1 coordinate 12,325, forward strand.
GGAAATTTACAAACCTGTAATTTTATATGAAATGCACAATTTCTTCTTTCAAGTAAATCCTTTAAACTGAAAGCACAGCTGAGGAGCAAAGGATTTGATTTTTAAGGAGAAGAAGGTTTTTCTATAGGGTTATAATTTTCAAGGTTCCCAAATAGGGATTAAAAAATGGCTCTATTGTTGCATTCCATGAGAACAGATTTGGGGGTGAAGGTACAATCTAATGAATGGAGAAAGTACAATCGAGGGGCAAATAATTTGATTTTCTACAGGAGAAGGTTTTTTTCTAAAGAATTATAATTTTGAAGGTTCCTAAATAGGGGCTAAAAAAACTCTCCATTACTATGAACTATGAGAATGAATTCAGGGTTAAAGGTACGATCTAGTTGATGGTGAAAACCACCATTAGACCTCCTACTTCAATAGCAGATGCTAGAAATGAATGTGTTAAAACTTTTATTATCGATTCCTTACAAATAGTACTTTTCATGGTTTTATTTAGTGAGTCATTTAACAAGAAGGATTTTGGTGACCAGTTAATTATTAGCAAATCATTTTAAAAGAATCAACATACACAAGAAAGCAACAACTTTTATGGTCGCATCATTCTTGACATATTTTTGTTTTATGCACCAAATAATAAACATTAAGCACAAGTCATGAAGGATTAAATATGAACATGATATGGAAAACATAAATTAAAGAAAACATAAAATAAATTTCTCTCTTTTGTTCATGGCCCTTAAGACATACATCGATCCAAGTGGAGTGGCAAAGCAATAAATCTTGGTTTCTTTCCTCTCAAATGCATTAGGGGAGGAGGAAGTTAGTCCTTTTTTTAAAAGAATAACTTCCTTTAAAGATTTTGAGTGAATACTTGGGTAGAGTTTTGTCAGTACCATGTTTTGAGAGTTTTGTGTGAGGGGAGAGTATAATAAAGTTTTGCAAGACATATGGGAATTACATTTAAGTACAGAGAGAAGTAGAGTTTTTTTAGGTAGCCCAAACTTCGTCTTCCTTTAAAATGAGGGGTGCATGCCTCTATTTCTATTGCTAGTAAAATCACCATGCTAAGGAAGAAATAAATCAAGGATAACAATGAAATCATTTTTATTCTTCAGATTTTGTAAAATGAGGTAGAATAGAATTGCTTATCATGCAATTAACTAATCACATTGTAGCAATCAATAATAAAACCATGTGGGATTTTACGGGGTAGACTCCTAGCCTGTATTAGGACCCAGCGGCAACCCCAGGTGGCAATAACTTGTCGATGAGGTCCCGATAGCTACAAGGATCATGTTGTTGGTCCTATATTTCTGCTTTACGAGCATTGTTTGTAAGAGTTGTATCATGAGACAATCCACCCTACTAGTTACTACCTCACTCATGTTGAAGGTCTTGTGTTCAAACCTCCTCACTAGCAAATCACATAAACCCCAAGTATTTTTCCTTTTGGAATTATTTTCAAATTGTTAAGGTTTTAAATGCTTTTAAAACTTTCTAAGAATTTTGTGCACCAACAAAATATTTTAGTTGTGAACCGATTATTAGGAGTCCAAGTATGGTGTTACCTTACCCATGGTGGGTAGGTAACTATTATCACCGATGACGATGCACTAGACCTGCAATCATGTGGTTAGTCCATAATCTCACAAGCACTGATTTGGTGCTTACACTAACCTAAAGTTAGACTCGTATTATCCTGGGCCAAATCTAGGTTTGTACTACCTTAGCTCCAAAGCTTAACTTAGGACCCTATAATCTTTAACTTTGTTTGCTAACCTAGGTTTTACCTTGCCTAGGTTAGATCCCTAAATTAGGAACCCATGGTTCCCCTTTGGGCCTTAATCTCAGCACCTAGCCTTTTCAAACCTTACCTCAGGACCAAATTTAGGTAGTCTTTCAATCCTTGGCTTTCATTTGAGTCTTTACTCTTTGCCGGATCTCCTCAATCTAATCTTGGTACTTAGTCTTTAGTCTCTCCCTCAATCATATCTCACTCATTTCAAATCTAGGCCCTTATCCTTGCGTGAGATCTCTAACCTAAGTCTTTTATACCACCCCTTTTACATTAGATCCATACTCTCTACCTCATTCTCTAATCTAGGATCCCATTCTCCATCATGGCCTATGATAATTTCCCACGTTGGGTCACAAACTTGAGCCAACCTACCATCTTCTTGCTAACATTGCCTTTATATTCCCTTTTGTATACACAATTCATAATCTAGGTAAAAAAACGGTAATCATTGACATCTTGGTGAGCGATGCTATAAAAGTGGTCTAGGTGATTGCTAGCTTATGATCATGAGGTTGAAAACGAAGGACGTAAAAGTCTGCATACCGATAAGCAGGGGAAGTCTCGCTTTATACACCCTTAGGCATGGAGTTAGTAGAAGCTTTTAGACTATTATAGTGAAGAGCTCTCAGCAAGCCTATTAGGCCTATACTAAGTCTTTAACTAAGTAGAAGATCTAAGGCATGGGATTAGAATGCCTATCGCATCTACCACCAAGGCAAAGGTCACTATTCTAACAAATGTTTGAGGTTGAAGTTTGTTTGTTCAAGATATGATTGGTAGTAGGATCATTTCTATCCCTAATCTTAAGAGTTCAATAGTGATCCTAATAAGCTTATCTCTACATACGAGGAATCAAAATAGAGTGGCAATAGTCTTGTTCCTTCACCCAAAAGGAAGAAGTAGAGCATTAACAAGAGTAGCAACGATTTGATTCCCTAGGATAATTCCATGTGGGAGTCACGGTGTTCTCTAGCCTTATCGTTGTCATTCTTTCAATCCGAGTCTTGTATCTCTCATTCATATCTATTAAAGCACATTCTCTATTCCATCCATATATTTGTGTATACATTCTTTGTCTCCCTTCCCTTTTGAATATTTTTGTCATACGATGAGTACAAGCTGCAAAACAAAATGTATAAAAACAACAGAAAATAAGAATTACTGAGAATTTTTAAAAAACAGAAAAAAAAGAGTGTGACTAACAGGACTTCCCCATGATGGGAGGCCTCCTTTGACAATTCACAATCTTACTTTTAACCTACACATGTCTATTTGCACCCCTTTAATGTGATCTTATGTGAGACTAAGTCAACCTGTATCTGTGATAGTATTTAAGGAGTATTATATATGACGTCAAAGTTAAAGATTAGTTAAGAAGGAAAAGGCTCAAAGTACCAATATTCACACATGGAACTTGAGTTATGATTAATCAGTCAAGTAGAGTCATTTCCCCTAGACCAAAAACAAATAATATTCAAAGTCAAAGATAACAAAAAGAGTCATAAAAAAATAAATGCACAAAAAGGTCAAGTGACAGCACGCACAACACCTATAATTGGATACAATTACAAGGCTCTTATGTGAGAATCTCATGCCAACTAAATCAGTGCAATATAAGGAAGATTCAAATTCTCATCTCTAAGTATTAAGTATTAAGATTTGTCATTCATTAAGAAGAAGAAGATTATAACACCCATTCAAGAATGTACTATTCATAAAAACTCTCATTTTGTCAAATCATTCAAATTGTGTAGTTATTATGAACTGATCATGCTTTTGAAACAAAAGATCAAAAGCCAAAATTCATCAAAATGGCAAGATTGTTACAACAATCATCATAAAAAGCAAACCATGAAAAGATAATAAGTGAGAATGGCAGTAAGTACCGATGTTTTATGTGAATATGCCCTGGTAGTGTGTACATCTCACATGATGGCTTAAGTTATGGCCCAATTAATTGACTACACACTATATGGGCTACCTTATTAAGGGATGAACATATATGAATTGTCTCCTCAAATAGTCAAAAGTTGAAAAAAGAACGTAAAATAAAGAAAAGAAATAAAGACTGCTTTGGATACAAATCGATAACCAATTAGCTTCTCTTTATTCACATAAGACTGGTTTTATATATGGGATAATTTTGAGCCTCCATATTGATTCTTCCATCATTTGATCACCCACATCTTTTCCTTACCACAAAAACCATTTTAAAAGGCAAAATCCTTCAAGTCACATACTTTTCCAAATACATGATTGGCTTAATTTCCATCTTGCTATGTAGGTGACCCCTTTTTTTTGGTCTGACCATAAAAGCTGTTCCATACAAAGCTTAATTAAGATTCTCGGTGAAAAAAGAATTCAACTAATCCAAACAAGTGGCATCTCTCTTCTTACCATTAACCTAAAGAGAACAAGTTACATAAGAAGTTGGTAGCTTGGTATATTCATGCCCAAACATATACCTAGCTCAAATTCCTATTTAAAAAAAAAAAAAGGCGACCTGACCTGGCTTTCTAATGGTTCATGAAATATTACCTTGCCTACCTTCCTTCTCAGAACTTGCATGTGATCACCCTCCCATCACCTTCAACCCAATAGCCTCGTATTCATATCCACTCACCATCACCAATCCCCCTTTCACCCTACCCTCGCAGTGAACTCTTAACAGGGATATCCCTAGTTTTAAACATAGTCTTAGACTTAGAATTTGAGTCTCTAGAAATAAGTTTCATACACATTTGTGAGATTAGTACATACATGAACAAGTAAACGACCAACGCAAACAAGCTTGCTCGACCAAGAGACAATCACTTGTTAGGAAAAAGCTTCACCTGATTTGAATCACTCATCCTCATTTACCATCTTGTAGTCTAACTTTGACTAATATTCTTTGCCACTTTATCTATGCTAGTCTAAAATCAATCTCCCCATCGTTCTTTTATAGCCATAGCCTCATCATATTCAGCCCTACCACCTTGACCATGGCACTAACCTAACCTAGTGTTCTATGTTGATATAGTCTTACACGCCGCTTGTCTAGCCTATTTGATAACTTAAGTCTAGCCTACCTACATCTTGGGCACCCAATAGGAAGCCAAACTACACCCTTGAACCATCTTATCCTCCTTAGAGACAACCTTCCTGCCTGGCCTTAATTGCTACAACACTAGCATCTCTTCATTGTCAAACTATGTACAAGTCTTGAACAACATCATAATCCCACTATGTCACGTTGAACACACATGCATGCATGTATATAAGCATCCATTCATGCATTTACTTGGTTCAAGCATTCATCTTGTATCAATACATTCACATGGATTCTTAGGCTTAACCTACACTCTCAATACACACATGCACAAGCTTGGCATTCATCCAATAAGAAAACATGCTCATCTACATTCATGAACATAGTCTATAAATTTGTCCACACATATGCATACATATGTATTATAGACTACCAGTGCATTCCATTATTCATACACTCATACATGCACTTACACACACCTCTTTTCCGGGGTTTTCATCCTGAGGAACATCACACGTAATGGAGTTTCCTCTTGAGACATATCTTGTTCACGGGATTTGAATTTTGGTATGTTCATCCTAAGATAATTTCCAATTTCAGAGTTTTCCTCCCGATAACAGTATCTCATTCTGGAAATTTTCATCCCGAGGCATATTACATGTTTGAGATCTCTATCAAGACATGCTAAATTCTCAAGGTCCTCAGCTCAGGCCATGTTGCATTACCCTAATACACTATTCCAATTTAGTATATGCACTTACATGTATAGTCCATATATTGGTCTGAACCCCAATCCCTCTGAATGAGAAACAGATGGCATCCGCTCTTCTCATTTAACACCATCTCGGCAAGCGATTTAAGGAGAAAATATCATAAAAAAGTAAGGCCAATGCTAATATTCTAAGAAACAAAGCACATCCCTCAAGAAAGAAACCTCGATGACCATACATTAGAATTAATCTACTAGTTGACCAGAGATAATCCACCTTGTGGATGACACCAAAAGAGAAGGTCGTATTAAATAAAAAAGGGGATAGCCTCCCACTGAGAAGTGATATCCTAAAGGAAGGGGCTACCTAGCATGAGGACTTTGGTTCCCCATAGTTATAAAAGGACTAAAAACTTACACAAGCAAGATAACTCAACAAAATAACCCCTCGAATAGTGAAGGCACCTAAGAGCACAACATCAATGTCTTTTAAAATTACACTTTTTGAGGTGTGCTACACATTATACCATATCCAAATTATGGCCTCACTTGAAAGACCTTGTATACACAAACATGCCACTTTGGCATTCCATACATAGCTCTCAAGCCCTTTTAAGGTGCAACATAACATGGTGCTACATAGCCTATGTGGTCCATTGGCCCAAGATCATCATGGAAAAAACATTAAGTGGCCCTTTTATCTTCTCTTGGCATATAGAGGATGTTCTACTTACTTCTATGCCTGGAGGACTATCATACCCTGTATCTTTGTCATCAACACTTGGGGACTAGATAACATTCCCAATTTTCTTATTCACCTAGAATTGGATAACAACTCACTTTGCTCAAAAGGGATGCAAATTATTATAAGTCAAGCTTAGAACAGAAAATTCATGTGTTCACAAAAGTCCATACCTCATGGAGAGATTGTACTTATAGGCATATCTTTCCTACTTCATAAGAGTTATAGGTCATGAGGTAAGTTTTAATGCACAAAAGAATATTATGCACCTGCTTTCCCTAGAATGAGCGCTTCATATCAAACACAATTCTATGTATTTTCCTAAAATTTACAAGAAAAACCCTTTGAAGAACATCAGAGGTTAGAACCATCTATATTCACAAGGCTTAACTTCAAAAGAAAAGCAAAAGACAGTAGAAAAAAGCAATGAAGAAAAAAAAATGATCGAATGAGCATGGCATAAAAAATCTTTCATACTACTTAAGATCAAGGAAAGACACTTGTTCTATCAACAATAAGCCACCCTGGTCTACATGTGAGAAGTATAACACAAGTTACACTTCCTCAAGATAAAGTCTTGCTTACTTAGCTGCATCTACTATCCCATAGAAATTGCCCTAAGGCCCTCTTACCAAGTGAGTATGTTAATGATATTCCCAGTCTAACCAACAAGCCACCAAAGCCTTGGAATTTCCTTCTTAAAGGGTAAATAAGAACATCATTCTAGGACATGCTGCGTGTATACGAGTTTTACCCATAATTTTTCTGGGGTAATGCGATGTAAGGGTAAGCATTTACTAAGCTGTATTCCAAGTAAATAAAAATTTCTACATAAAAACTTGGAGGGGGGGTTCATAATTTCTAAACCTTTCCAACTTCTTCTTAAAAAAGTTTCACCATTCCTAAACATTTTTCTCGAAAACTCAAATTTGCTTGGACTTCTTGACGATACATGTGAATTGATTCTTAAAATTAATGATTCCAACTCAAGCATAACTTTAGCAATGCATTTAATAAACAAAACATGAAAACTTACAAATAAAGCACAATAAGATGAGGATATGTAATGCATTCGTATCCTACAATATAAGGATTTCTACACAAGATTCTATCCTGATGTACTTGCATTTCCAAATATAACTGAACATAAGGGTTATATATCACCATATATCAGGATTCTCAAATGTAACCCATCATAAAGGGTTCTATATCCCCACATACCCAGATTCGCAAATGTAACCCAACGTAAAGGGTTCCCATATCTCCATATACCAAGATTTGAAAATGTAACCCAACATAAAGAGTCTGATATCATGACATACCAAAATTTACTCAAAATGCCCCGCGACCTGACATACTAGGTTTTGCATAATCCGATGTAAAGGGATCGCACATCTTTTGCACGTAAGACAACATAGAGACTTGGCTCAACATAACAAAATCTACGACATTCCTTTATCCGAAGATACTTGAATTCGTAAAACTATCTTGACATGTTAGGATTTATATAGCATGAAATGCGTAGCGCTTCTCCTAACGTACTAGGGACTACATGCACATTCTACTATCCTACTCGTGCAAGACCTTCAATCCTCAAAATGTTTTAATAGGTGTAAAGCCTTCAGGCCTCAAAATACTTCCATAGGTGTGAAATCTCAAGCCTTAAACTGCTTTCATAGGTGTAAGACCTTCAAGCCTAAAGATGTTTTTTAGGGGGTGGAACCCTTAAACTTCCCTAGGCGTTCTTTAAACAAGAAGGGGCAATGCGCTTACACTTCTCAAAATAATTTTCTCTCGTAAACTTTCCATTGTATTGATATTGCACCTACACTAAAATAGGATTTCAAGACTCGAGGCAAGGCATTGTCCGTGGTTCTTTCAAGTCATTTTTGTCAATGGGATTTCAAATCTTACTATCAGGCACAAACCCTGAATATTCAAAACCTTTTTTCTTGGTAGGATTTCACCTCTTGGGATAAGGCACGGGCCTCAAATGTTTTAAAAATCGTGTTTTCTCATCATGATTTTAACTTCCAGGTGAGACATAGTCATTGAATAAAAACCCTTTCTCTTGGTAGGATCACTAATCTTGGGACGAGACATTGTCCCCAAATATTTTAAAAATACTTCCAACACCTTTTCCTAAATAAGACTTGAGCCCATAGTGTGAGGCTTAGACCTGAAAAGTCTCTTGTATTCATTCTCGCATCTACATTCATCGTGTATGACATTACATACTTTGCCCTTCACTATAATGGTGCCGGCTAAAGTAGGAGCTCTCATAAGCACTAAATTGGTGTCAATGGGATTTTAGACTAGCTACATGATTGTTATATCCTATGCATGATCATCTAGTGATGATAATTAGTTAACCCACCAGGGGTAAAAAAACATTATACTTGAATTCCTAATAGGTAGTCCATACACTCAAGTGCCCTAGAACATTGGTGTGTGGTCCTACGGGGGTTAGGCCCAGTGATCCTTGAGGCTCAAACAGCTCTTCCCCCATAGACCACCCTCTTCAAAGGTTGGCATCAGATCGACTTTCTCAAAGTGCACGTTCCGCAGAGTTATGTGGCACAATAGATTAGAGCATAAGTTTTTAGAATCACAAGCATATTTTAAAGGTAATGGGTTATAGATGCAAGATTATCCTGTAAGCATAGGAATGCATGCATTATGATAAATGGGTTATAAATGCAAGATTCTATATACAAGGAGTCCTAGGTCACCTACTATGAATGAAAGGATGATGGTGATCATAGAAGATGCAAAGGATATGACTCTAGATGTGCACATACTCTTAACCCAATCCTCTATGCAAATGACATGAGAAAGTCAGCATCTTAAGGGGCCCAAAAGACCAACCATTGGCATGTTGGCCATTGCAGCTATGCTGCAGCAATAGTGCCTCACTACCACTAGGACAAATTCTAGCCTAGCGTGTATGAAATTGATAGTTATTGGGTTCTCACCCAAGGTAGTTGATGGAAGTACCTTGCATGCTTTTGATAGGGCTATAATTTTGGGTTAAAAGACAAACTTGACTAGCATTAATTTTTGAAAATGACTCTTAATTCACAAAGAAGCACATATATAAGGTATAAAAGAGGGCACTAAAAATTTATTCAAAGAAAACATTCTTTAGAGGTTTAATTCTATATCTATCTCCAAAGGGCATGTAACAAAGTTGGTGGTCATAATGTCCAAGTGGGATGGACTAGACTACTTTTACCTTCAATGTTGTGTGCTTTGAAGTGCCACATGGTCATTCTCCCTTGAGACAACTTCGTAACCTAATGGGAAGAGCTAACTATAATAAGGAGTTAAACACGATTTTAGGGGTAAACGATGATTCTAAGGTGTGCTTTGTAGGGCACTTGATAAATTTTGACATTTATCAAGTCGGAGCACATTGCAAAGATTCCTATAAGACTTAATTTGTTTTTGAACTAGAAAATAATACTACTAGTTACATTCATTTTTTTCATATCTCATCCTCTTACCTACATATCCCCAGTGGAGTCAATGCTGAAAGCACCAAGAGCCCGATGGTTCCTTGCATTCTATCGGGCGTTCAAGCTGGGGCTTACTGAGGCTAAAGTGACTTTCTTTTCCCCTTGTGACCCACCTCTCTTTTGAGGCATGTGTCATGTTAACTTTCTCACAGTGGTGGTTCCATGGTGAAATGTGGTAGGATGGAATGATACTTTAATTTTACTGAGTCCCTAGCACATTTTCAAAGGAAATGTACAAACCTAAAATTCTACAGGAAGTACCAAATTTCCTTTTTCAATCAAATCCTTTAAACTAAAGAGAAACCCGAGATACATAAGATACGATGTTTAAGAAGAAGAAGAGTCTTTTCCATTGGATTATAATTCCCCGGATTCCCGAATAGGTGGTTAAAGAAATGACTCCATGGTTACAAACTATAAGGATGGATTCAAGGTTGAATGTACAATCTAATGGATGGTGGAGACCACCATTAGACTTCTCGCTTTAATAACAGCCTCTATTAGAAATGAATTTGTCCAAGCGGTAGTGAGGCCCTATCGCTGCAGCATAGCTGCAATGGCCAACATGCCAATGGTTGGTCTTTTGGGCCCCTTAAGATACTGGCTTTCTTATGTCATTTGCGTTGAGGATTAGGTTAAGAGTATGTGCACATATGGAGTCATATCCTTTGTATTTTCTGTGATCACCATCGTCCTTTCATTCATAATAGGTGATCTAGGACTCCTTGCATATAGAATCTTGCATCTATAACCCATTTATCATAGTGTATGCATTCATATGCTTACAGGATAATCAATTTTCATATCTTATCTGGTGTAGCCCATCATCATTGCTTTCTTAGTATTACATGCTTCTCATGCCTTGGTTTGCCATCTTGAAAGCACATAGGCCATCTCATTTTGCATTCATATTCCATTGTCCATTATACTCTAAACTTATAATTCTTATGTGTTCATGCTACCCCATTTGCATCTATAGGGTGTCTTTCATACGTCATCTTCCAAACACTTTGAGTCTATAGCTGACCTAGAGTGGATTTGGTTGTTCACATATTAGTGTGCCTTGCATAAGTCCATTCATACACTTGGTAGTCTGACCTCGGACTATCCATTAAACCTTTTACATGCTAGCCCACATAAGACAATCCCTTTTACATGAGGCCTAACCCTTTGGGACATGTTATCATATGTATCCCTTAGTCCAAATAAGGTCAGCGTCATTATCAATAGTCCAAGATAGGATTAGCTTTTTATACCTATCTCCTAACCCGAAGTCTAACTCTCTTATCTTAAGCCCGATATAGCTTTGCATCACATTTACCCTTAAACCTTAACTTAGGGCCCTATAAGCTTTACCTTAGGTCCTTAACCTAGGTATCAACTCGTCTAGCTTACATCGTTGACTTAGGATTCCGAGCTTCACCTTTGGACTATAATATAAGGATATAGACCACCCAGCCCTCACTTTAGGATGAGATCTATGGTAGTTATGGTCTTTGAACCCTTGGCTTTTACCCTTAGCCTTATTTCCTTGACCTCACCACGGTCTTTATCCCCAAGTCTTTACCTCATCCATCCCTCTCTCACTCCAAACCTAGGCCATTATCCTTATTTGAGATCTCTAATATATGTCTCCTCTATTACCCATTTTTTTCTTAGATCTAAGCTCTCTACCTTATTCTTTAATCTCAGGTCCTATTACCAAAGTTAACCAAGGATCGTTTCCCATCTTGATTTGGCAACTTTAAGCCAACCTCCCATCTCTTTGCTAACCTCACTGTCACAATCCCTTCCAAATCACCATCTGTGATCAAGATTGGATGAAATTGAACATTAATAGTTTGCTGAGTGACAATAATGAGATAGTCCAAGTACTAGCTAGCCTTATCACGTACATCGAGTTCTATAGAAAGGAGATATAATGCCTTAAACAAGAGCTCATTGTCATGAGGCTAAAAGCCAACGAAACAAATGCCTATATACTAATAGGTGGGAGAACTCTTGCTAGAGTATGTCAATCCTTAAGCATGAAGTTGAAAGAATTGTTTGGACGACCGCATCAATAAGGCCTTATCAAGCCCATCAGACCTACACCAAGCATGCCATCAAACAAAAATAGGATGGGAATATATAATAGCTGTAACATTTGAGCTGCTAGCTTCAGAATATTGCTAGGCATTCCGTAGAGTATAAAGGCTGAGAAATTTTTAGTAAGGGTTAACTATCCGAATGGTTAATATTACTAGTTTTATTAGATTAATCATGGATATTAATTGAATGTGGGTAATTTAAACATGCTAGGTGTCATCTCTTCTTGTGTTCTATTTTTTGGTGTGATTGCATGGAGTTAAGGTTGCTACCTGTCGTCTTGGCAAGAATTGAGATTTAGACGACCCAAACCCAACTAAAACCTAAAACCCAATTAATGAATTTCCTCCTCTAGTGAGCTCAGATGATGTTTGCATATTAGAGGGGAAGGGGAGGGAAGCATAATAAAGGGAGGGAAATAGAGGTGAAGGGAAGGGGGGGAGGGGATATGTCTTTACCTTAGTTGGATTCAAAGTGGAGCAAAAGAGAGTTTACTTAATATTGTTACATTTGGATTAAAAAGGGGATGGGAGAAGAGGTGTAACACCTTGAATTTCTAATTTCTTTCTTTGCTACTAATTATTAACCTATATAGCAGCGGAAACCTAACTGGGGTGCTACCACCGTGTTTTCTTTGTGGAAACACTAGGCTAAGTATCAACCAACTTTAATACAAGATATTCTTTAGTGATACTTTAGCTAAAAGATTTCAACCACAGTTAAAGCAACCACCAAACTTAAATAAAATCCAATACAAGTTTCTTCGCAAAACAACTACTTGATGCAAATTTATCAGTTTAAACATCAGGTCCTCGCTCTAACTTTGGGTCACCAATCCCATGCGCAAACACTTCACCTGAAAACAAAACATTTTACACAAAAATGAGATAAACTCAATAACAATCACCCTAAGAGTCAAAGTATGCACACACATTCATTTTCAAAACATTTTAGAGGAAGGGAAGACAAACAATCCACACTCACACATTCTGAGTTGATGCACACAGTTACACCAGTCTCTTTTATACTTTTAGGTTCTTAAAGGTGAGTGACCCCACTGGGTCTTATGGCCTGCGCTTGGGTTTGACGTAGCCACTTAACTTTAACTTAGCCTACCGTCGACTTGGACGGTTATCGCTTAACCATTTCCTGGCCTACCGTCAACATGGACGGTTACCACTAACCTGGTCCACGTCCCAACAGGGCACGTGGCTGCTCATATGCATGCACTTTTACCCAGGGAAGGCTAATGGCTTTCAATATCATAACATAGCTCATAGTCTCACCCACAAAGCCCTTATTTATATATTCATGCTTGTCCTTTAAATATTAAATCAATGCACACATGTCAATCCAACACAATTCGATCCCCAAAGCATCTCCACACTATATACATATTTTCCTTTATAATACAATCAGTGCAAATACCCATGCTCACTAGCATAGCAAGTTAACTCAAACCAAGCCACACAACTGTTTCATTCCACATTCAATTAGTACAATCTATAATTTCACATAAAACAAACATTTAGAGGCAGTCCTCACCATGTTCAGCACACACATTTTTCACACGACATGATTGTTACCTGTAATTCGTGCGATTACGGGCTCGGCTACTTAATTGGGCCTAATAATCAGCACCTTGACTCGATTTTTGGGAGAAAAGTGATTGAACCGTCACATCTTTAAGGATTAAGATCACAAGCAAGGAGGAGGGAGTGTGGCTGTGGTGGTGCCAACGGGGGTGCACCAAGCATGAAGGGAGGGAGAGCAAGGGAGAGAGAGAGAACGAAAGAGAGGGGGCAAGAGGAAGAGAGAGAGAGCGACAGCAGTGAGGGTTTAAGGGGGGCAGTATGTGGGTCTAAGGACGAGGGAGAGAAGGCCGTGCTTTTTAAGGGAGAGAGAGGCATGAGGTCTTGAGGGAAACTAGGGAGAAAATAAAGGGGGGAGGAAAGAGGTAGCCGGCCACTAGGTAAAGAGGGGGGAATTGAAAAAATCTTGGAAAAATTGGAAAGAAAATCTTGGGTCAAAGATTAACTTTAGAGGAAATTGACTTATTAATGGGTCCACTAAAAATTTAGTGCAATTGGGTAAATAGATAATTGGGTAAATAAATATTTGGGTAAATAAATAATTGGATAAATAAATATTTAAGTCTAAGGAAGTAAATAAATGAGAAATTGAATAACAAATAAATCGAGGGAAAAATAACCCGAATAAAATTTTAAATGATAAGTAAAATTTGAAAGGAAGTCATGAGGAAAAATCTTTCGCATTGACTTGGATTATAAGAGGTCGGTCCACCTCACATAATTTTTCATATTGAATTTTCGAGGTTTTACATACTACCCCACTAAAAAAAAGTTTTTAAAGTTTGGTTCCCAAAACTTCAATAAATGCGGTAAACACTATCATTACGAAAATGAATTACCGGATTTTACATACTACCCTACTTAAGAAAGTTTCATACCTGAAACCTATATACACTTGGTTATAGGAACAAGTGAGTGTATTTGTCTCTTATTTCTTGCTCTGGTTCCCAAGTTGGCTTCGACATCTTGTGGTTGACCTAGAGGACCTTCACCAAGGGCACCATCTTCCTATGGAGGTATTTCTCTCGTCGATCCAGGATTTGCACAGGCTGCTCGTCTTCTTAGAGCTGTATGGGGTCGGGCTTGATTATATGAGAGGGATCCGGGATATACTTTCGTAGCTGTGACACATGAAACACATTCTGTTCCATCGAAAGCTCAGACGGTAGTTCTAATTGATACGCTACCTCCCCAACCCTTTGTGTAATTGGGTATGACCTGGTGTACCTTGGGCTAAGCTTTCCTGCCATACCGAATCTCGAGATTCCCTTGTGTTCGTGCTAAAAATGTGTTATTTTTACGGTACTTTTACACCTATTTTATACTCGTTATAATCGTTATTTTTAGGTTTTTATTTGATTTGATTTTGTTTTGTAGGTTTTGAATAAAATGAAAATAATTATGGAAAAATGCAAAAAATACAAAAAAAATGCTGGATACGGGCCGACTTGACTCAAGTTAATCCAAATTGCTAGGCCCAGTTCCTATTTCATCCCATTGAAAATAATGAAAGGAAAAAAAAAAAGAAAAGTAGCCCAAACTAACCGGCCCAAAAATTCCCTCCCCAGGCATGCCCATCACGGTTAGTCAAGCTCCTCCGTTTTCACCCCCTCCCCTGTTCAGGCTTTGGCCATGGCTGGCTTTGGTATTCCTGACGGTGAGAGGCGAGGCTAGGGTTAGTCTGGTTGGCACTGGCTGTGGCTAATCTTCTGCCCTGTGCCGAGTTCAGTCATTCCCTGTTGTGGATTTTCTCTCTACTCTTCTACTTTTTTTTTAAACTACTTCAAAGCCTTGCTGGAAAAAAACGAGTAGCTTAATCTAGGTCGTTGATTGATACAGTTGGTTAGCTTGGTTTAAGCTGAGTTGAATTATTATTATTATCAGTTGCATAGGTTGATTATTAGGTATGATTAATGGTTGGTTTGGTTTTTGTTGATATTATGGTTTTGATTTCGTGGATGGACTATGATGGTTTGTGATGATTCGAATGTTGATGTGGCTATTGGAATGGTGTTGACTGAATGATGAATGGTTTGAATGGTTAATTTGAATGGTTTGGTTAGTTTGCTTGAATGACATAGTTGGTTGATGATGATTCTGATTTTGATCTCATAGGATAGCTTCAGTAATGTTGAATGATTATGATGGTTTGTTTGGTTGATTGAATGCCAATATGAATTTAGTTAAGTTGAATTAGTTGATTTAGTAGATGGTTGATTAGTTGATGTGATTACTTTAGTTGATTTAGTTCAAATGGTTTCGTTGATCACTTAGGTTTTGAATGGTTTTTATTGTTCGAAGGATTTGGTTTGATTTGGTTGGTTGAACGCGTTTAGTAGCTTGGTTTGATTACCTAGGTTTTAAAATGGTTATTTCTTTAAATTACTGGCTTAGTTCTTCTCGTTGAGGTCCTATTAATCGCTTAGTTGAAATTTTCTAAGTCAAGTATTACCTTAGGTTTAGGTAATGTTAGTTTTAGAAATTTCAATGACCTAAATCTTTTCCGTTGTCCCCGAAGACACGACCCTTAAGTACTACAGCGAAAGTTGTATGCTTGCAGCTCTTTTGTTTATCACTTAAAATATCCGAACACCTTCGGTAGGGAGGCTCTCTAAGAAACATCTGATCTCCCACTTGAAATTCTAAAGGCCTACGCCTTCAGTCGGCGCAGCTCTTCTGGCGACTCTGAGTGGCTCTTATCCATTCCTGAATCACTCAAATCTTGTCAGTGGTAGCTTGAATCAATTTGGGTCCAATGGGCAGGGCCTCGTCGATTTCTTGCCAACATAGGGGAGTTCTGCACCTTCTCCCATATAATGCATCGCACGGGACCATCCAATACTTACGTGGTACCTATTGTTGTAGGAGAACTCGATCAGTGCCAGCTGGTCGTCCCACGCTTTCTTGAAGTCCAAGGCATAAGCTCTCAGCATGTCTTCTAGTGTCTGAATAGTGCGCTTAGTTTGCCCATCCGTAGCCGGATGGAAAGCAGTATTAAAACGTAACAACATCCCAAACACTTTCTTCAACTTCTGCCAAAAGCGTGACTGAAACCTAGTGTCTTGGTACGAAACTATGGAACTGGACACTCCATGTAGTCTAAATATCTCCTCGAGGTAAGCTCGGGCCAGCTGGTCTAGCGTCTACGTATTTTTCATGGCTATGAAATGTGCCGCCTTGGTGAGTCGATTCATAATCACCCAGATTGCATTGTTCTTCTTCTGGGTCAGGGGTAAGTCTACCACGAAATCCATAGCCACTAAATCCCACTTCAACTCAGGGACATCCAACGGTTGCAGAAGTCCCACCAGTCGTTGGTGTTCAATCTTCACCCTTTGATAGGTTAAGGACTTTACCATATCTTCACCCTTTGACAGGTTAAGCACTTTATTTCCCCTGGGATGCACGAAGTGGGGAGTATTGTGACCTTTATCCAGAATCTTCTTCTTAAGAGCCTCCACTATTGGAACACACACCTGGTTATGGAATCTTATAGTACCTCCTCATGGATCACGAACCTAGGCGATTTTCCTACCAACATCTCCTCCCTAACTCGCTTTAGCTGAGGGTCTATAGCCTGTGCTACACAAATTTCCTCTATAAGGGTTGGCTGTTGTTGAACGGTAAATTTACCTATTTTACGTGCCTCTTTCACCTACTTTTCGCTCGTATAATAACTTAATCTTTAGAATTTTTACTCGTTTTATTTATGTTTTGTAGGAAATAACTCTAAATCGAGCAAACGTCGCGGAAAGGGACAAAGATGGGACAAAACGATGAAAATCAGCGAAAACGGGCAAAACACAGCAGAGAAGGACAGTGCACGGCCGACCTGCAGGGAGGCACGACCGTGCACTGGCGGCAGAAGCCACGCACGGCCTAGGCGCACGGCCGTGCGTGGTGGCGCACGGCCAGGCGCACGGCCGTGCGTCAGGCCTGGGTTCGCGATAAAAGCCCCTTTTTCGGGCGTTCATGAGGAGTTCGTTCGGGGTTTCTCCTTGGGCGATTTTCTAGGTTAGTTTAGGTTAGGTTTATCCAATAAAAACCTCAATAGGAGGATTAGATTAGGATCTCAGTTGTTTGTATTTTGGGATTCTTGCTTGTGGATTTCAAGTTCTTCAATCAATTCAAGCATAAGTTTCCCTCTTCCTTTTCTCTATTTATTTCATTGTTCTTGTTTATGTTTTGTTAGTTTTAATTCTTGTATTTGATTTGCCTAAGTTTATATGTTTGGTTTTCATTGTTGATTCATGTTATCTAGTTGTTTGAATTCGTTTTATTTCATTGCCTTTGTTTCGTTCTTCGTGTTCATGTTCTTATTTGTTAGTTTAGGTTTTCATTCGTTTTTGATGATTAGTTGTTAGATTTTGTTGGCTTGGATTGTGATTAGCCTCTTGATGGCTAATTAATCTTGTACTAGGCCTAATCATACCCAATCTTTGCCTAGAACCTAGAGTTTTCCTTCACGCCCGCCAAGTGTTCGATGAAATGCCTGAGAGGGCTTTCATCCATATTTTTGGGCGATTGACTTATGCTGAGAGGTGAGGTCAATTTGCTAGTGTGGGAGAGGGAATAGCCGAGTTCGGGACACGAAAGTAGTATCCGAATCGAGTTAGGTCTGGGGTTGCTAGTTTTGTGGTCTAATTCGCCTAACCCCACGAAAGTAGGTGGTTACACGAGTTAGACTAGCTCATGACCCTTGAGAGAGGGCTTGGGCGGTCTTTGATGGTGCAACCGACCATCTCTTGTTCATGGTGTGGTTCGGGTAGGTTAGGACCTGTCTTGATTAGTTGGTTCATCACTTGGTGAAATCACAACTCCAAGTCGTTTGTTTCTGTATTTGTAGCGTAGTTTAGTTTCCCCTTCTCACCCTTCGATCCTGCCTAGCTTGAGACGCTCTAGTGAACTCTGGTAGTTGGAAACCCAATTCCCTGTGGACGACACCCCAAGTACTCAACGACATACCTTGCACTTGGGGTTTATAAATATTAAAACTCTGTTTTTCTTACAACAAGTTTTTGGCGCCGTTGCCGAGGAATTGGCGTTTTTCAATATTGGGGTTTACTTTAGCATTCGAGGCTAGGCCTTTTGAAAATCCAAAAGAAAAAAAAAAATTTACAAAAAAAAAAAAATTTTCAATGGCAATTTTCCATTTTCCCCAATGTGAGCAAGAACTATTTTACCGTTATTGGGATCGTTTACATGCTTGTCTTGCTCAATGTGTTTCTTGTGGATGTTTATATGGGAAATGGGAAATATTGCATGTTGTTGATGAGGGTGTGAATTGTGAGACCCGTGTTCTTTTGGAGCATTGGGATTTCTATGCTCGAAATGTTGATGAAGCTTGGGAATTACTTGAGTGGTTGGCTTGGGATACTTATGAATTTGAAACTAGTTGTTCTGATTCTTGTACCCCACCCCCTTGCATCCCTAATTATGCCCCTCCTGTGTGCGAAATTTGCCATTGTTCTGACCACGCCAGTACTTCTTGTCCCTATCATATTTCTAATGAAGGCTTTGCTAGACTTAGCAATATGATAGAGACAATGAATAAGCAACAAGTTGAATTTGCTGAGTTTGTTAATAAACTGAGGGAGTATGACCTATCACCCGAGATTGACCCTAGTTCTAGTGCTCCTAGACTTGATGTCAACCTGTGTGATGATGGTGCGTCTTTTCCTTCTCTAGAGTCCGGACTAGAGGACGTACTCGACCCTCCCTTGATCCCTTCACTCACTGTTGCTTCATCCTTTCCTAATACCCTTTGGGACAGCACTGCGCTTATCATGACCTTTCCTGATACACCTTCCCCTTTAGCTCAGTCGACGGAGTTCGAGGTAGGTGAGACCTTTGGCGTTAGCGCTAGTGTTGAGGAGGATGATACTTGGTCTGGTTCCGACCATGTTGCTATTGAGGTGCATACTTTTTATGGGACTCCCACAGGGACTTCATGCATGGATGTTGTGGTTGCAGGGCCAACTAGTCCTGATTTTATTGATAATATATCCCCCACCTCTCTTGATACATCCCATGCTTCCTATTCATGTTCACCACCCTCCCATTCCCCCAAGTGTTGTGATTTGTCACTTATCGATTCTCTTGTGATACTTGAGGGGAATGAGGCTGCCTGCCATAAGTCTCTAGGTACTTTTAGAGGGTATGACCCTTTCCTTGGCCCTTATTGTCTGTACCTAGAGGGCATGCCTGGAGAAATCGTATTGATTATTACCTTCGATTATTCTGCTGATTTCTCACAGGTATTTGGTGAGTTTAAGAGGGCACTAACTTTGTTTGCTCCATCTTTACCAGTGTTCTCTTACTCACACCATTCTGAGCTACATGCAGCTATGCATGATAAGCTCCTGCGAGCTTTGACTGCTTCCGAGCTGACGACTCGCATCTTGAGCGGCAAGGAGTGGCTGATGCTCCTTAAGTCGTCATGACATAGTTCGGGTACATTCAGTACCCGACCTGGTATACTCGTTCTCACTCTCTCCCCCCTTCTTTTTATTTTTCTTTTCTTTCTTTTTGTTTTCGTTTAGTTGTGAATATTAGGATTTTGTTTTTGGTTGGTGATCATCTTGTGGCGAAATGTGGATGTTGTTGAGCCGTTGTTGGCTATGATCACCATTTTTGTATTTTTGTGGATTTTTATTGTGTTGTGATTGGTGGTGTTAGTTTGTATATATATGTGATCTTGTTTTTGTTTGGGTAAAATTGTGTTTTTGGGAGAATGCGTTAGCTTGTGTATATATGTGTCGATTTTGTATGTTTTGTGTTTGACTTTTGTTTTCTTTATCTTTGTGTGTTGGTGATGACTCACGGCTCCCAATGAGGACATTGTGAGATTTAGGTGTGGGGGTGGGGTCATCTCCCCTTTGTCTTTTTATTTTTGTGAAAATTTTTTCAATTTTTCTCCTTTTTGTTTGAACTTTTCTTTTCTTTTTGCATTTAAGGGAGTTTTGTACTATTTTGATCAGTCTTGATCCCTGATACCTTGACTATTAGCTCGTATATAAGTATAATATGTATGATAGATATTCATCCCCAATCTGTCGTTTTAGACCTCAGTTCTAACCCCAACAGTCCATCGTAATTTTGCAATCCGGTCCTGAATTCATGTATTGTCATCATCCTTCATTCTTAGTCTTCCACAATCGACTCTCCCACTGTTTACTGCACAGTTCTCTTTATATGCGCTGGCACCCCCCTTTTTCCAAAGCAAAAAAAAAAAAAAAAAACAAAACAAATTCAAGCGCCACTGGGTGTATCCCTTTGAGGCGTGACATGAGTTTGTATTGAAAAAAAATAATAATGGAAAGAAAGAAAGTGGGGAAGAAAAGAGTTAGAAATGACAAGTACCCCTTTGAGGCATGCGCTACTGGGTGTTATCCTTTGAGGCAATACAGCTACTGGGGAAACTTGCTTTCCAGGCTAGCCATTCGAAAAGGTAGCTTGTGTCAGCTGCGTGGGATTGAGTTTGATTTTGGTGGGCTTAGTTTCAGGGTGATGATACACTTGCACACAGGCACAAGGATGGATTCATTATTTTCATGCGTCGTGGGGTGAAAAGCTGATGTCTGAATGCAATTCTTTGGGATGATGTGTCCTGAAATGCATATAATGCTTGTGTACAGACTGATACTTGAGTTACTAGGGGGTTTTGGTTGATCCGAACGTGTACAGTTCACCCTGATGTATATATTTTGTTTTGTCATTTTCATTTTTCGATTTTTGTTTCTCTTTTCTTTGTTTTTCCTTTTTGAGATTTTGTGGGTATATCTTCTGCAAACCCTCACGAGACCTTACTCGTCCACTTGGGGTAACCAAGGGGTTTAAAGGGCTTGTTGCATACGCTAAATGCAACCGTGATTCCTACGAAAGTGAGTTAGTTGTTTACTTCAGTTTTTCTTTTATTTTGCTCGAGGACGAGCAAAAGATAGGTGTGGGGGTGTGTTGAACGGTAAATTTACCTATTTTACGTGCCTCTTTCACCTACTTTTCGCTCGTATAATAACTTAATCTTTAGAATTTTTACTCGTTTTATTTATGTTTTGTAGGAAATAACTCTAAATCGAGCAAACGTCGCGGAAAGGGACAAAGATGGGACAAAACGATGAAAATCAGCGAAAACGGGCAAAACACAGCAGAGAAGGACAGTGCACGGCCGACCTGCAGGGAGGCACGACCGTGCACTGGCGGCAGAAGCCACGCACGGCCTGGCGCACGGCCGTGCGTGGTGGCGCACGGCCAGGCGCACGGCCGTGCGTGGTGACGCACGGCCGTGCGTCAGGCCTGGGTTCGCGATAAAAGCCCCTTTTTCGGGCGTTCATGAGGGGAGTTCGTTCGGGGTTTCTCCTTGGGCGATTTTCTAGGTTAGTTTAGGTTAGGTTTATCCAATAAAAACCTCAATAGGAGGATTAGATTAGGATCTCAGTTGTTTGTATTTTGGGATTCTTGCTTGTGGATTTCAAGTTCTTCAATCAATTCAAGCATAAGTTTCCCTCTTCCTTTTCTCTATTTATTTCATTGTTCTTGTTTATGTTTTGTTAGTTTTAATTCTTGTATTTGATTTGCCTAAGTTTATATGTTTGGTTTTCATTGTTGATTCATGTTATCTAGTTGTTTGAATTCGTTTTATTTCATTGCCTTTGTTTCATTCTTCGTGTTCATGTTCTTATTTGTTAGTTTAGGTTTTCATTCGTTTTTGATGATCAGTTGTTAGATTTTGTTGGCTTGGATTGTGATTAGCCTCTTGATGGCTAATTAATCTTGTACTAGGCCTAATCATGCCCAATCTTTGCCTAGAACATAGAGTTTTCCTTCACGCCCGCCAAGTGTTCGATGAAATGCCTGAGAGGGCTTTCATCCATATTTTTGGGCGATTGACTTATGCTGAGAGGTGAGGTCAATTTGCTAGTGTGGGAGAGGGAATAGCCGAGTTCGGGACACGAAAGTAGTATCCGAATCGAGTTAGGTCCGGGGTTGCTAGTTTTGTGGTTTAACTCGCCTAACCCCACGAAAGTAGGTGGTTACACGAGTTAGACTAGCTCATGACCCTTGAGAGAGGGCTTGGGCGGTCTTTGATGGTGCAACCGACCATCTCTTGTTCATGGTGTGGTTCGGGTAGGTTAGGACCTGTCTTGATTAGTTGGTTCATCACTTGGTGAAATCACAACTCCAAGTCGTTTGTTTCTGTATTTGTAGCGTAGTTTAGTTTCCCCTTCTCACCCTTCGATCCTGCCTAGCTTGAGACGCTCTAGTGAACTCTGGTAGTTGGAAACCAAATTCCCTGTGGACGACACCCCAAGTACTCAACGACATACCTTGCACTTGGGGTTTATAAATATTAAAACTCTGTTTTTCTCGCAACAGCTGTGCTTCCATAGCGTAGAGCATAGACTGGGTTCTAGGGGTGATTACGTTAAGCTCCATCCTATGGAACTCTTCCCATAAATCACTAGGTAGTTCCAACAGGCAGCTGAGTGCAGGGTACGGTCGGCGACTCAAGGCATCTGCCACCACATTCGCCTTCCCTGGGTGATACTGAAAGTGTACGTCGTAGCTCTTAAGAAATTCCAACCACCTTGTCTGAATCAGATTTAGGTCCCTCTGCGAGAAGAGATACTTTAGGCTCTGGTGGTCGATGAAAACCTCACAACGTACCCCATATAGATAATGGCTCCAAATCTTTAGTATGAACACGACAGCTGCTAGCTATTGGTCATGAGTCGGGTAGTTCTGCCCGTGAATCTTTAGTTATCGCGAGGCATAAGCTATAACACGACCCCTTGGCATCAGCACACATCCCAATCCACTTCCAGACGCATCACTATACACCACAAAATCCTTGTCACTAGTGGGTAAGGCCAATATAGGTGTACTCGTTAGCCTTTTCCTGAGTTCTTGGAAGGCCTCTTTGCATTGCTCCACCCATTCATACTTAGTAACCTTCCTTGTCAAGTTGGTGAGCAGTGTAGTAATCTTTGAGAAGTTCTGAAGAAACCTATGGTCATACCCCGCTAAGCCCAAGAAATTCCTTACTTCCGTCAGGTTCTTAGTGGTTAGCCACTTTTTTATGACCTCTATCTTCTGAGGATCCACAGACACTCCCTCATTAAACACTACATGCCCCAAAAATGCCACTTGTCCTAATAAAAACTCACACTTTGACAACTTAGCATACAACTCGTGCTTCATTAGTGTCTTTAGAACGGTCCTCAAGTGGTGGGTGTGATCTTCCGGAGTCTTCGAGTAAATCAATATGTCATCTATGAACACTACCACAAACTGGTCCAGGTAAGGTTTAAAGACTCTACTCATGAGATCCATGAATGCTGCTAGGGCATTTGTGAGCCTAAAGGGCATCACTACAAACTTGTAATGCCCATAATGGGTATGGGACGCAGTTTTGGGTATGTCTTCATCCTTAATTCGGAGTTGGTGGTTCCTCGAACGAAGGTCTATCTTAGAAAAGGTCCCGGCTCCTCTGAGTTGGTTGAAAAGGTCGTCCATCTTGGGCAAAGGGTAACAGTTTTTGACTATTATCTTATTCAGTTTCCTATAGTCTATGCACAACCTAGAGTTCCATCCTTCTTTTTCACGAATAATACCGGAGCTGCCTATGGAGACGTACTAGGTTGGATATACTCTTTTTCTAATAGCTCATCTAACTGTGTCTTTAACTCCTTAAGCTTTGTCGGTGCCATTTGATAGGGTGCCTTAGAGATGGGGGTGGCTCTGAGTATCAGATCAATACAGAACTCTACTTCTCTAAGGGGTGGCATGCTGGGAATCTCTTTTAGGAATACATCCGGGAATTCCTGCACTAATGGAATGTCTTCGAGGAAGGGTTCAGTAGCCTCTGCTTTCACTACGTTACATAAGAACCCCTCGCATCCTCTTTCTAACAACTTGCGGGCGTTCATTATGATAATCAGCTTTACTCTAGGTCTTGAGACCTCTCCTTTTTGTATCACTTTCTTCCCATTGGGCCCCCTTAGGGTGATTCTTCATTTTGGACAGTCTATCTGGGCCTGGTATTTTGCTAACCAGTCCATCCCCATGATGATCCCAAAATCAGTTAACTCAAACCTATATAGATTGGCTAGAAACTCATGCTCATACATTCGAATAGGGAAGTCCTCATATAGTTCCTCATACCTTACAGTCTTCCCATAAGGGAGGATCACAAAGACTAGAGAGGATTTATGAGTTGGAACTAACCCTAGTGTCTCAACTAGTTTAACAGAAATAAAAGAGTGTGTAGCACTCGAATCAAACAAAATGTCTACGCTTGAACTTGGATAGAGAATGTACCCGTTACGACATTTGGAGCATCCTCTGCCTCTTCCTTGCGCATCATGTAAACTCTGCCTCCATTGTTTCGCGGCAGTTGGTTGGGAGGTTGAGCCTAATTTTGTTGAGGTCCCCAGCCCTGATGATTTGGGTTGGCCGTCTGCCCACCCCAGTTCTGGTAATGCTGCTGGGACTGCTGTTCCTGTCCCCCATGACCTTGGCCAGCAGAAGGTGGGGGATGTGGGCAATCCTGGATCTGATGTTGAGGGCTCCTACAGCGAAAACACCTCTTGACCGAACGACAACTCTCGGGCGTAATGTCCAGCCTTCCTGCAAGCATTGCATGTTACCCTAGGCTGAGTGTTGGGGTGCTGGTCTCCACGCATGTTGCTATTGGAGTAGTACTTTCCAGGAGGCCTCTTATACAGTTCTTGTAAGTGGAAGTTTTCTCGCTGATCTCCCTTCCTCTTAATTCCACACTGCTCATTGAAGTAATTGTTTCTCTCCTTCATCGCCTTCTCTATATTAACTGCGGTATCGTACAAGTCCACATAGGAGGCGGACTGACGCACCAACATCCTTTCCTTAATGTTAGGGTTGAGCCCGGCCTCGAATCAGTTCATCTTAAGCCTCTCATCGGCTACGAAGGCTGGGGCAAAATGGGAAAGTTCTATAAATTTGGAGGCACACTCGAGCATGCTCATTCCTCCTTATTGCAATTGCATGAACTCGTACTCCTTTGCCTTCTAAAGGGATACAGGATAGAAATGGTCCTTGATCAACTCTTTGAACTTTCTCCAGTCGAATCCAGGCTCGTACTGTCTCGCTCGCACCATGGCCCACCATAGGTCGGCCTTGTTCTTTAGATAAAATATTACAAAGTCCACCTTCTACTCCTCAGGGCATTGGAAGGTATCAAGCAACTTCTCTATGCCCTGAATCCTGTCTTCGAAGGTTTTGGGAACAGGGGTGCCATTATAAACCGGTGGGTTATGACTCATAAATCTCTTGAATATATAGGAATTGTCCTCCTCGACCTTCCTCTCCTTAGCCTCCATCAGCTTCTACAGGTGTTCGTTTTGGCACTGCAGCTATTCCCCTTGCTTCTGCAGTAGCTCCAGCAGTAGGAGGTCGATAAGTCCTACTCCAGTAGGTGGGTTGGTTTCCTCTACCTGACTATGAGATCCATTCTCATTCCTGGGGCAGAGGGCTTCCAACCATTCCCTGAAGTGGGACATTGGAACCTCCGGGTTCACAGGGGTCCTTGAAACGAGGTGGGGCCTAATCTGGGATTTGACGTTGTTTCCCGCCATCCTGTTTGGGAAATAAATTGAGTTTAGTTCCCCTCCTAATAGTTCACGACATGCGTACTACTATGGTTCAATAAGACATCGCATCCTACTGTATCATGCGGAAGCTTAACATGGGCTCTTGTTCACAGTCATATCAACCTGGCCACACTTATGTGGTCCAGTCACTTCATCACATGCCTTATATACATCGTATCGACAACACATTCACATAGTTCACATCATTCAAAAAGGATAACAAACATTGGCATCCAAGTAACTCAAAAAAAAAAAAAAATTCAATTACATTGATTTCAAACCACAAGCATCCCATACTAATACTCTTCGTTACATAAATTATCAATAGCTTTATTAGCCCACGGTGGCTTAACAAAATAATAGAAGGATAAATTACACAGTAGCACAGTCCTAGAAAATAAACTTTTGAATAAGCTATTAGCTTCTACTGGCCAGGGGTGTCCATTGGGTAGGTACCTCGACACATTTGACCACATTTGCCCCGCTTCAAATGGGTTCCCCCAGGCTTAGATTGCTCCTCGACTGGGTCTTCATCTAGATCTTCCTCTATCAACTGTTCCTCTTCCGGGTCCTCGCCTTTTAAGGGTTCCTCCTCAGGTTCTTCATCCTCTAGAGGCTTTTCCTCAGGTTCTTCCTCAAGGTCTTCCTCCTCTGGGGTTCTCCTTGGGATTATCTTCCTCTAAAGGTTCCTCCTTGGGGGTCTTCTTCTGGATCTTCCTTAGGGTGTTCATCCTCCTCTAAAGGTTCTTCCTCGAGATCATCCTCCTTAGGGTCTTCCCTTGGGTCTTCCTCGGGTTCATACTCAACTAAGGGTTCCTCCCTAGGGTTTCCCTCCTCAATGGGTTCTTCATCCCACTCATCCTTCCTGGCCATAAGCTCGTTTTCCCCTACCTTCTGCTCATCCTCAATATCCTCCTCTACCGGTGGTGATAGGGTGTCATCCTTAGTGTCGGCAGTGGGAGATTGGTCATAGGGACCTATACCTATGAGGTAGTCCATCCGTCCATACATATCCATCCCCATAGGTTCCCATTCACACAAGTAGCATCCTCTAGCAAAATCATACGGCCTATTCTTAGGGTGTAACTCCTTAACCCTATAACGCCACAGCGGTTCACTTGAAAGGGCCTTAAGGAAGAACAGGGCTTGGTTGTGGTCAAATCTTAAGCAGTCATTTGGGATTCCCAATAGTCTCCCCTGGATAAAGGTATGAATTCGCTCTAGGTGGCTTTTCAGGCTAACTCCAGGCATCTTCTCCATCCTTTCATAATGGCAATGCCGCCCCATACAACCACAATGACGAGTCGTGTTTATCCTAGACATTAGTAGGTTCACATCATACAAACAAATAAGCAAGTATATGCAGACATGCTCCCTTTTTCCCTGTCCTACACTTACACTTCAAGTAGTCCTTAGGTCTATAAGTTTTAGTTCTTACTAAATTACAACCTTCAAGGCGAGCTTTCAGGCCAGTCAACCTGAGCTTTGATACAACTTTGTAACACCCCAAATTTCTAATTCATTTCTTTGCTACTACTTATTAACCTATATGGCAACGGAAGCCTAATTGGGGTGCTATCGCTGCGTTTCCTTTGTAGAAACCCCAGGCTAAGTATCAACCAACATTAATGTAAGATATTCTTTAGTAATACTTCAGTTGAAAGATTTCAACCACAGTTAAAGCAACCACTAAACTTAAACAAAATCCAATACATGTTTCTTCTCAAAACAACTACTTGATGCAAATTATCAGTTTAAACGTTGAAGCCTCGCTCTAACTTTGGATTCCTAATCCCATGTGCAAACACTTCACCTGAAAACAAAATATTTTGCACAAAAATGAGATAAACTTAATAACAATCACCCCTAACAGTCAAAGTACGCGCACAAATTTATTTTCAAAATATTTTAGGGGAAGGGAAGACAAACAACCCAAACTTATACATTCTGAGTTGATGTACACAGTCATACCAGTCTCTTTTATACTTTTAGGTTCTCAAGGGTGAGCGACCCCACTGGGTCTCATGGCCTGCGCTTGGATTTGATGCAACTGCTTAACTTTAATTTAGCCTATCGTCGACTTGGACGGTTACCGCTTAACCATTTCCTGGCCTACCGTCAACATCGACGGTTGCTGCTAACTTGGCCCACGTCCCAACAGGGTATGTGGCCGCTCACATGCATGTTCTTTTACCTGGGGAAGGCTAATGGCCTTCAACATCATAACATAGCTTAGAGTCTCACCCATAAAGCCCTTATTTATACATTCATGCTTATCCTTTAATTGTTAAATCAATGCACACATGTCAATTCGACGCAATTCGATCCCCAAAACATCTCCACACTCTATATATATATATATATTTATATATATATATATTCCTTTACAATACAATTAGTTCAAATACCCATGCTCACTGGCATCGCAAGCTAACTCAAACCAAGCCACACAATTGTTTCGTTCCACGTTCAATCAATACAATCCATAATTTCACATAAAACAAACATTCAGCGGTAGCCCTTACCATGTTCATTACACACATTTTTGCCAATGTCTTCGGGGAAGGGTTAGGACGTGATTGTTACATGGAATCTGTACAATTATAGGCTCGGTTACTTAATTGGGCCGAATAATCAGCACCTTCATTCGGTTTTTGGGAGAAGAGCAATTGAACAGTCAAACCCTTGAAGATTAAGATCCCAAGCAAGGAGGAGGGAGCGTGAGGTGTGGTGGTTGACTGGTGGTGTAGTGGTGGCTGTAGTGATGTGGTGGTGGTAGTGGTGGTGTCAGTGGGGGCGCACCAAGCATGAAGGGAGGGAGAGTAAAGGGGGGGAGAGAGAGAGAACTAAAGAGAGAGGAGGCAAGAGGAAGAGAGAGAGAGCAAGAGCAGCTAGGGCTTAAGGGGGACTGTATGTGGGTGTGAGGAAGAGGGAGAAAGGGGTGTGCTTCTTGAGGGAGAGAGAGATGTGAGGTCTTGAAGGAAACTAGAAACAAAATAAGGGGGGGGGGAGAAATGGGTAGTGGCCACTAGGTAAAGAGGGGGGAGAAATTGAAAAAATCTTGGAAAAATTAGAAAGAAAATCTTGGGTCAAAGGTTAACTTTAGAGGAAATTGAATTATTAATGGGTCCACTAAAAATTTAGTGTAATTGGGTAAGTAAATAATTAGGTAAATAAATATTTAGGTAAATAAATAATTGGGTAAATAAATATTTACTTCTAGGGAGGTAAATAAATGAGAAATCGAATAACAAATAAATCAAGGAAAAAATAACCCCGATAGAATTTTAACTGATAAGTTAAATTTGAAAGGAGGTTCTGGGGGAACATATTTCGCATTGACTTGGATTATAAGGGGTCAGTCTGCCTCATATGATTCCTCATATTGAATTTATGGGGTTTTAGAAGAGGGGAAGAGGTAGGGGAAATTATTATTATTCTTATTATTTGTATTATTATTATCATTATTATTGTTATTACTACTACAAGTACTACTCCTCCTCCTCCTCATGCCATTGCTAAAAGTTAAAATGTGAAAACACGTAATGACTTGAATCTGATACAATTAGTCTCATTCCTCTCAACGCCCTTCAGCCCCAAAAAAAAAGATTACATTTTTATTTTATAATTTATTTTTTGCAGTATTAAGGTAATCAAAGTGTAATAACATAAACAAATTTAAATAATATAAGCGAATCTAAATAATATAAACCTCAATGATAAAATAGTAAAACAATCAAAATCGAGATAGCCCTAACAATCACAATCTTGTGCCTTAGCATCCACCAATGGGTTACTAAAATCATAGCTTTTGTTATGGTCGGCTAAAGTAAAACTTGTGCCTCTAATAAAAATTTTCATCTATTTTCTTCGTCATCCATCTATATAAATATGTTGTGACAAATTAGTATGTGATACAAAAATAAGTTTTAGACCATTTAAAATATAATGTTATTACAAAGTTAATACCTTTTTCTAATTTGGTTTAGTAGAGTGAATATTTGATATATGTTGGAAGGGAAACACTAATACTCAAACCTGAATTCAAAGCTAAAGGCAAAGCAATCTGAATTCAAGCTAAAGTCTAGGTGAATCCGTGTATGAATGTTTGAACAAAGGATAGACTAAACTCTTGTTTAGATATAAAATCACCACTAAACTTGAGTTTAGGGTCCTTAAACTGTGATTAAGATACAGAAACACCACTTAATCAAGGTTTAGGACTTACTTGATCACCACCTTAATTGATCAAATTAAGGATAAGCAAGTGAAGTATTTAGGGGAACGAAAGCAAAGTGCTCTTTATTCTGGTTTTCATTCAATATCAAGTTCTAATTACAAAAAGTGCCTTGGCAAAGCATTACTACACGACCAAGCAAGCAACTAGGCAGCATACAAGCTAGAATGAGGTTTCCTCCCTAGGAAGTAAACGACTTAAACAATCTAATCCATGCGCTTAAGGCCAAACTAGATTACATGCTTGATTAACTAACCAGAATATTAAGGAAAGCAAAACAAATGATGTACTTAACTTTAATACACTTTAATTAAGCTAATACATCAGTTTACTAGCAAAGAGGTGAGAAAAACAGCCGTAAAGCATGCTCCCTTTTCGGCTGGCCAATCAGAATGCAATGTGAGATTTCTTCCTTTTTGCTCTCATTGGTTAAGCTCTTCCCAATGCTTCAAAGCAGCAAATGATAATGTTCTTGGCTGCTAAACTTGTGATTGAAGCAAGTAAGCAGAGGAGAAGTTGAGTAAACCCACTTGAGAAGAAAAAACACGCAGTAACTTACCGGGTTCTCAAAAATAGTTTTCAGCCCAGTTTTGTGTCCTTGTTTCCACAAATCAAAAGTGAGCATGATTTTAATTTCAGGCCATGGGGGGAATCCTTAGGGTGTGTACGACCCCTTGCAAAGAAATCAAGATTAAATCATGTTTAGGTAGGAGATTTCTACTAAAATATTTTATCGTGCAGTTTTGGACTAAAACTGGCAGCTTGAACAAAATGCCTTGATCTCTTGACTTCAACTATGCATAATGGACTTTGAATGCTTGGACCTGAAAGCTAACATCTTAAGGATCCAAAAATTGAAAAATATCAAACTTAAGCCACAATGTAGCTTAAGAAATTAGATGAACAAACCGGGTGTTTTTTGGTTGTTTAACCCGGTTCCATCAGTTTGGCTCTTCTTCACAATTTGAGCCATAGATTGGACTTTAGAACTTGTATTGGACCTTGCTGGACTCTTAGGACCTTCTTCCATGTATTGGCTAAAGGGGACTCCATTATCCTGCCCTTGTTGAAGAGATTTGATCCTCAAATCTACAAGGTGATCATCGGCTTGGTACGCACTCAAGTCAGCCACGTTGAATGTAGCTGAAACTCCATAGTCCCTTGGCAAATCAACCTTATAAGCATTGTCATTAATCTTTTTAAGTACATCTGCCCTTAGTATGAGCTTGTTCTTCCTCTTTGAAGGAAATCTCTCTTTTCTTAAGTGTATCCATACGAGGTCCCCAGGTTGAAATACCGCCTTCTTCTTGTGTTTGTTGGCTTGAGCTTGATAGGATGCATTGGTTTTCTCTATTCTGCTCCTTACCAACCCATGTATTTTCTAGATTTCTTCTACCCTAACTACTACATCTGCACTTCGCTTTTGATCTAGAGGCTGTGGAGTAAGAACAAGTGTACTAATAGGATCAATCCCATAGGCCACCTTAAATAGTGATAGACTAGTAGCCTTGCTAGGAGCCCTATTGTAAGCAACTTCTGCATGGGGTAAAAGCAAATCCCAAGCCTTGGCATAAGGTTTAATCAAAACTCTTAGAAGTGTTCCTAGGGTTCGATTTGTAACCTTAGTTTGCCCATCAGTTTGTGGATGGTAAGTGGTACTATACTTGAGTTTGGTACCCAACTTTCTCCACAAAGTAATCTAGAAATGGCTAAGGAACTCAGTATCCTGATCAAAAATAATTGATCTAGGTATACCATGTAATCTAGCCACCTCCCTGAAATACAACTCAGAAATATGTGTAGCATCATTAGTTTTGTTGTATGGAATGAAATGGGACATTTTTGAGAACCTGTTAACCACAACAAAGATTGAGTCGTTATTCCTTTAGGTTTTAGGTAGTCCAAGAATGAAATCCATACTTACATCAACCCAAGGAGTAGTAGGAATAGGCAAAGGTGTGTAAAGGCCGTGGGCTAAGGAGTGACTTTTGGCCACTTGACAAGTTCCACACCTCTTTAAAATGTCTTCTACATCCTTCTCCATACCTGGCTAGTAGTAATGCTCCCTTAGCATGATGAGTGTTTTGTTTTCACCATAGTGACCAGCTAAAGAACCTCTATGAACTTCCTTGATTAAGAGTTCTCTTGTGCTGCACATTGGTACACACAGCCATTTACCCTTTGAACAGAAATCCTTCTTGAATAACGAAATCGCCTTTGGGGTGTTTTAAACATTCAGCAAACAACTCCGCAAACAACTCCCCAAACTCTTCATTTTCAGCATATAAAGCTTTCAGATGCTCAAAACCAAGTATACAAGCATCTACTTGAAATAAAAGTAGATACCTCCGTGATAGAGCATCGGCACCTTGGTTAAGCTTTCCAGATTTATGCTTGATCATGAAGTGAAATGACTGGAGAAACTCAAGCCACTTAGCATGGCGTGAGTTTAACTTGTGTTGGCCTTGAATATACTTCAAAGCTTCATAGTCAGAATAGAGAATAAACTCACTTGCAATTAAACAATGACTCCAATGCTCTAAACATCTTACAATTGCATAGAATTTCTTATCATAGGTTGAGTACTTTCTTCTTGAATCACATAATTTCTCATTAAAGAAGACTAATGGCTTACCTTCTTAAGCAAGAAGACCACCTATACCAACTCCAGAGGCATCACATTTAACTTTAAAGATCTTACTAAAGTACGGCAAAGATAGGACAGGTACATGAGTAAGTCTTCTTTTGATGTCTTCAAAGGTAGATTGAGCTTTTGGTGTCCAATGGAATGATGTACCTTTGATAACTTTAGTCATAGGAGCCATGATTGTGCTAAAACTTTGAATAAACCTCTATAAAAAGAAGCTAATTCATGAAAAGCTCGAACATCATGAATTAACTTAGGAGTAGGCCATGACCGAAAAGCTTCAATCTTACTTTCATCTGCCTTAATTCCATCAGCAGTGATAATGCAACCCAAGAATGTTACCTCAGGAGTGAAGAAGGTACATTTCTTAAGGTTACCAAAGAGTCTCTCACGTTCCAGAACAAGCATAACTTGAGTTAAATGGTCTTGATATTCATGCTCATCCTTGGAATAGATTAAGATATCATCAAAGTAAACCACCACAAACTTGCCTACGTATGGCGTGAAAACATGAATCATTAATCTCATGAATGCACTAGGTGCATTTGAAAGACCAAAGGGAATAACCAATCATTCATAAAGCCCTCCCTTAGTCTTAAAGGCTGTCTTCCATTCATCACCTTCTCTAATACGAATCTGGTAGTATCCACTTCGAAGGTCTATCTCTGAAAACACCTTAGAGCCATGTAATTCATCTAGCATGTCTTCAAGTCTAGGTATGGGATACCTATACTTGATTGTGATCTTATTAATGGCTCTACTATCCATACACATGCACATCCTACCATCCTTTTTAGGCACCAAAAGAGCAGGCACAGCACAAGGACTTAAAGACTCACGGATTAAGCCCTTAGACTTTAATTGTTCAACTTATTGTCGTATCTCCATGGTATCCTTTGGATTCATCCTATAAGCTGGCTTATTAGGGAGGATAGAACCAGGAATAAGATCAATGTGGTGTTGGATATCCCTTTTAGGAGGTAAACCCATGGGTATCTCTTCAGGAAATAAGTGACAGAAGTTCTGTATGAGTGTCTTAGCTACGAGGTGAGTGGGTAAAGCGTTTTCTAGTTCATCTTGAATGCTTAGAATCCACTCTTTAAAGGCCTTGAATTCATGTTGAGAGGCCTTTAACAATGGTCACTAACTGCCAGTAGTAATTCAGAATGGTTTGGCTTGTTTTGAGGCTTGATTTCATGGAGTTTTGATGGGGGTAAAGGGGCTAAAGTAATCTTCTTACCATCCTTAGTAAAGGAGTAGGTATTCAAGTAACCATTATACATAACCTTATAGTCATATAGCCATGGTCTTCCTAAAAGCATATGACAAGCATCCATAGGAATAACACCACACTAAAGTTCAACTTGATAGTTCTTTCCAATGGAGAAAGAAACTAAGCACCATGAGTTCACTTAGATTCCCTTGCTTTGATTCAGCCCACCACAAAAGAAGTGGTTTTTACCAACATCGATATTTCTATTGCAATAAGTACATTTGCTGTTGGTAAAACCTTATACCAACAGATATTGGTCTGTTACTAGACTGTTGGTAAAAAGAGGTGATGGTATTAGTTTTACCAACAGATATTGTAATCTGCCATAGTTTCTTTTAATACCAACAGCATGAATGCATTGGTGAATGTCATCGTGTTACCAATAGAGACATAATATGTTGGTGATGGGAAGTGTTACAATCAGATGCTTCTGTTGGTACTAAATCAACTGGTGGCATAAATTATTCACCAACGTACTGTATCTGTTGGTAATTCTTTCTTTTTCCTGCCTTTTTAATGTTGTCCAACAAGAAGATCTGTTGATACTACTATATACCGCCAAAAAAGAATTTCCATCAAGGTGCAATATGTTGGTAATTCTGTTCCTTCACACACCTCATGATCCGAAACATCTACTGCCAATAG
Organism: Carnegiea gigantea; assembly: GCA_029747015.1. Lineage (NCBI taxonomy): Eukaryota > Viridiplantae > Streptophyta > Magnoliopsida > Caryophyllales > Cactaceae > Carnegiea > Carnegiea gigantea. The sequence goes on from JAKOGI010001322.1 coordinate 47,234, forward strand.
TCCATCCATTCAAGTTGGAACTATTCTTTTCAACAAATACATCTACACAAAATTAAATCAAACCTGTAGGTACAATATTTATCCACAATAGAAGAATCAGCCCAAACAAAAGCACAATGTTATTTAAAAGTTTTCAAAAGTGCTATGCATTTGCCAAAAGTTCATAACAAATAAGTACATAACTCCAACAAATGCTTCTATTGAAATTGAAGTCCAAACTATAAGTGCAAACTCATAAACATTGTTTGGTCTATCTAAAAGATAAGTCATGACAAGAGTTAACCATATAAGAGAACTCAAACTATGACTCATCATTTTATTCTTGATCATCAACTTCTTCGGCATTTTCTTCTTCAAATGCATGACCATTTTCATTGTCATCATCAATATCCTCAAATGAAGAAAGAACATCATCTAATATTCCCTATTAAACAAGCACAAAAGCATAAATCGTAAGAAGAGGGAATAAAGAATATTTATAATCATCTAATGGCATTCTCCCTAATAACATGATGCCAAATTTATCATTAAAAATAAACAAAAATATATAAGTTATCAAACACATTCCAACTAAATTAACTTTTCACCTAAACCTCCAATCACACTCTTTTCCCCCCGCCCTCTCATGGCAAGAGATGTAATAAATTGCATCGCAACAATTTAATTTCAAAAGAAACGAAATGGACAAGACCATCTGAAATTGAAAAAATGTGTCATCCTTAAATTGAGACAACCCAGACTCAATTGCTTCCTATTAATTTGTCATAACCAAAAGATGAAGAACTTCATATAAACATTCAATCACATCAACACCATAAGTTATTTTAGTGAGAACTAGAGCAAGGTGCCCGTGTAACGCACGGGTTAGAAATAAAGAATCCTCAACCAGAGATCTATATTGCTAGTATTTGCTACCATATCAACTTCCAGCACTGAAATCCATTACATTCTTTTACTCTTCACTTCCACAAAATAATGTTTAAAAAAAAAAAAACTTGCCTCAATTACAAGATCTTATGCACAGGCACTGACTAAATTTCATTGCAAGTTACCATGACTCTTACCTATTGACCCCATTGATGACTACATAAGCTGTACACTCACAAAAGTATGTCAACACATAACCAAACCAGCTGAGCCACAATCTTGATCCTTCCTGTCTATAGAGCTATATCATGGATTTATCCACAAGTATTGAGTTTATATATTGAATTAAAGTAAGTATTGAATTTTTGCTCCTCTCCACTGGCAATGTCATGGGTTTCATGCAAGAGAACAATAAAGTAAATATTGAATCTATGTAAGCATACACTTTAAGTTTAAGGCTTACTTGAAGGGGCTTCTTCACTTGCACAATTATGGGAGGAATGAAATTGCCTTAGATCACTCCGTTAAACTGGAAAACATTACGAAAAGAGTCCAAATCTACCAAGTATGGAGAGGTGCCCCAGAAAGTACAGGTTGCCTATGTTCCAAGTGCTAAAATCTTCCTCTGGTACCTTTAAAGATTCCTGAATTCTATATTCACTTCACCCAACATTAGGTTCCCATGTGCAGCAATCAGAATGTTGACCTGTTCATGTCAATGGCAAAAGCCAATCCCATATGTGTGTATAATCTAAATGCACTGATGAAACTAATTTAATCAATCACACGAAACAAATGAACACTCTAGATAATCTGGTTCTGCTATATCTTGTATTATTGGGGTCAGTGTCGCTAAAAAAATGGTTTTGATAGGGGCACCCCCTCCGCCTAAGGGGCAAAATGCATGCAAACAGCAATACAAGCAACATTTGAACTTCGGCATTCATTAATAATTTTCAAAGACTCTCTCATACTGTCCTTTAAGATATGTTTATTTACCGGCAGTTTAAAAGTACCTTTGCTTCTCCAGCAGCCTTTATACTGGGGCGAAAGGCAGTTCTGACATTCTGCATTGCAAATCAGCTGTCAATAGATGCAATCATGTATATCCGTGGTTGTGCCAGATGTCAGAATAGATCCACTAAAACTCTGTACGAGGAATAAGTAATAAGGGTACATGAAAGTCATCAAAAAAGCACTCACACCCCTCTTGCAAGTTTGGAGTTCACAATTAAGAATTAGGCCCAATTTGAGCTCCAAATCATATATAACATAATTGCTCATTTGTTAGAAAAACTAATAATTACAAAGTACCCCCACTAAAACATTCAAACTAATCATTTTCAAGACATAGCAAAACCATCAATGAAGATTACCTGAAGGACTAGGACAGTCTGCTATTACAGGGGAGGTGAACGGATTAAAGGCAATAAGACCTATCAATCATAAAGTAAAAGGATAATAAACATCATGAATTTAGCTACAAATTATATATAATATATAAATTTAAGTTAAAGTGTGACATTTGATATTTTCTTACTAAAGGAAAAGCGGAAACAAGGAAAAAGAAAAAGAGCCCGAAGGAAAGTTCCAACCTTTATTTATAAAGAAGATTTGCTGTACCTCACAAATATAAACATGATGCAAATTTCGTTTCTTTGCTTTTTCTGTTTTATCATCTATCACAACCTAAAATATTTCAAAGCCCAAAATCAATGTACCACAACCTAAAATGTAAAGTAATCCATTCCCTTTCACTAGCAAGTCATGTTTCTCCAAAATCTAAACTAAGACCCTGAAACTGAACATTATATGGATGAATGTTGAGAAATAGCAGTGACGAAGAGAACCTAAAGAACTGTAGAAGGTATACTACTACTTTATTCTAAGATCATAAGACTCTTTAACTCTTTGTATGATCCCATCACAAAGAAAGATAAAATTCAAATTCTATAGTGACACAATAACAAACCTCACACATGTTAGTCCTTGAGTATGAAAACATTCTCAAAATCCTACAAGGAGATCAAACAATCAACAAGTAGGTTGGATCCATCAATCAATAGCGGATAATTTACAGTTTAATACCAATAGAACTGGAATACTCATATATTCACCATAAACCCGACATGAAATTAGGAGTAACCTTGATTAAAATGTCTAGCAATAAGCTCAATCTAGCTGTAGCATCAAATTCTTTGAAATTAAACTCGTCATCTATGTAAAACCCAATCAAAAAACTAAGCAACTCCAATTGTCGCATACCAAAGTTTAGTCTATAACCACTTTTGGCATCCAGCTGAAAGTTTATATTAACCACTACTCCCATAAATTTTACACCTAAAAATAATCTTTCTTTTCCTTCATAATACTCCTCACATCAAATTCGCTTGCCCAGACTTTCCAGCTTAGGCCACTATTCTATCAGTGAAAATGCCCACTTGTAGGTTACATATAATGAGTTATCTTCAGGGAGCCATAATTGGAAAGATGGAATAGAGACAAGTAGTGTGATATTCACAAGCAACAATAACTTTATAGAGATGGACATGATGTTCTATAAAAGAATAGCAAACTGTAGAATAGAGAGGTAGAGTGCTAGTCATAGTAGTTGAAAATGGGACCTTTACATTCAATCACAAAACTAGTGATATTCACAAGTAACAACAACTTTATAGAGACAGACATGATGTGCTGCAAAAGAATAGTCACTGCGTACATAGGCAATATAGATACTCAGTTTCACTAGGGTTGTATTTAACCACTCTTGTGAAAACCCATAACCTACCATGGATGATGAACCAACATATATGTGCATCTTTGGTTAGACGTACAAATATGTTCCAAATATACGTACCGATCATTTTGACTGCTTCAACATTCAGTTCCTACCTTCAAGTTTAAGGAAATTATTGTCTAATTTCACATTCAAGGACATTTCAAAAACAATACCTTAAGGGAAATGCAAATTTAAGCCCTAATTTTTCATCTTGGTTGCATTGTGCTTAATTTTCGGCACACATGCTTGAGCTTTCCGGTGAACGGTGTCGGAGAGAGGATGCAAACAGGTGATTAACCACATATCAGATGCATTGGATTGACTAAGAGTGATGATAGATTAAAAACTATAAAAAATTTGATCCAGCAATAAAAAATTTAGCTGAGAACGATGACAGAGCACCCTACCTGGAAAATTTGATGATTGAGCAATAGCAACAACCCCACAGTAATGCTGTTTGGTTAGATTTTTACCGATTTTGTGCTGAATTGAGAGATGAGAGTAGATGAATATCAAAATCGATGGCTCTGTTGTGTTCTCTAGAGTCTGAACCTAGTTGCCTCTCTCCAGGTTTCACAGAGGATATATGCGTGCTCCAGAACAAGCAAATCGCAATAGGGTTTTGTATTTGGTTTTTTTTTTTTTTGAAGAATTGTATACAATGTGGTCTGTAATAGTCATTTAGTTTCCTGCGATAGTATGTGTGCTGATATAACACCAACATAAGTTTTTTTTTAAATGATTTTGCTGGTAATGTTATCACAATAGCAATAGAAATTTTGATTGCCGCTAATATAGTACTAATATCAACAAATCAGTTTGTATTTGTTGGAAATATCAGGACCCCTTCTTCACTCCCTTCCTCAACACTTTAATACCAACAACTAAGCAAGTCTGTTGCAAAATAAAAAATTTACCAACAGAACTTATTTTTTGTTACTAGATGTCTATTGGTGAAAGCTACTTTTTTTGTAGTGGCCATTGAATGTTGTAAGGGTGTGGATGAGTCATGGTTTGCAATCCTAACTTCTCAATCATGCTTAGGGAAACCACATTTGCATAGCTTCCTTCATCAATAATCAAAGAACACACCTTCCCTTGAACTGTATAACGGGAATGGAATATGTTATCCCTTTATTCATCTTTAAGTCCCTTCTGGTTGCTTAGAAGTCTTCTTAAAACTAGCAATTCACGTTTATCAGCATCTTCCACTACTTCTTCTTGAGTTTCCTCAAACTCATCCTCATAATCATCTTCCTTTTCTTCTTCTTCAAACACGTCCTTTACGGCTGACCATTCAGCTAAGGTGATTACTTTACGGTTTGGACAATTTGAAGCTATATGCCCAAGTCCTTGACATTTGAAGCATCTTCTAGTGCTCATGGGATTAGGATTGGGTCTATTTTTAGGGTTTCGGATCTTTTGTGTTGCTGGGGTTCTTTATGGAAAGGAAGGGGATGGATTTTGTGGCTTAGAAATGGGATTAGAACTCCCCTTGTTAAAGACTTAGTTCCGGGTATAGGGTTTAGGATTTTGAGGCTTAGGAGGCTATCTAGCTTTCTTTTACTGCTCAACCTTATGAGCCTGCACACAAACTGCATCTAAAGTGGTGCAGGCTTGCAAATCAACCACATTAGCGTACTTAGGATCAAGAGCTCCTAAGTATCTAGCAATAGTTTGCTCTTCGGGTTCTTACAAATCACATTTGATTACAAGTTTTTCAAACTCCCTTGTGTACTCCCCTACATTCAGATTACCTTAAGTCAAGTTATGAAGTTGAGAATAGCAATCTTGAATGTAGGTAGGGGGAAGAAACCTAGCCATAAGCTTGGACTTCATCTTCTCCTATGTTTTAGTTTTAGACTTTCTTTCTCTAACCCGTTTAGCAGCTAGGTTTGTCCACCATAATGAAGCATATTTTCTAAGTCTTAAGGCCACTAACTTGACCTTCTTGTCCTCTGGAACATCTTTGTACTCAAAAACGCGTTTAACAGTATGCAACGAATCTAAAAACTCTTCTGGATCAAGCTTACCTTCAAACTCTGGGATTTCAACCTTGAAATCATTTGTATTAGCTTGAAATTGTGGTTCTGGTCTAGTTATTCTCAATGGTTCATTTTCACTAGATGAATCAATGTTATGACTAAAGACTTGCTCTTGCCTTGTTGGTTCAGATTGAAGAGGTTCTTCATTGATCTTTTGCTTTTGCTTCAAGAAGGAATCAAGCTGCTTTCGTAGATACTCATTTTGAGCCTAAGTTTCTTGGTTATGTTGAGCATCTTCATGAATTTTCTTTATTAGCATCTCATTCTGCCTCATGAGAGCATTAAATTTCTCTTCTGAACTCATGCTAGGACTCATCTTGCTCTTGAATTGTGTTTAAGCTCACATAAGGAATGTGTTTGGAATTGGATGGGAATGATTTTGGAAAGTGGAGGGATGTACCAGGCCAAGGAGAAACCAAAGCTCTGGTAGCAAATCAGATGTATCTTGGAAAGGAAGCACTAATGCTGAAACCTAAATTCAAAGCTAAAGGCAAAGCAATCTGAATTCAAGCTAAAGTCTAGGTGAATCTATGTGTGAATATTTGAATAAAGGACAGACTAAACTCTTGTTTAGATACAGAATCACCACTAAAATTAAGTTTAGGGTCCCTAAACTATGATTAAGATACAGAAGCATCACTTAATCAAGGTTTAGGACTTACTTGATCACCACCTTAATCGACCAAATTAAGGATAAGCAAGTGAAGTATATAGGGGAACGAAAGCAAAGTGCTCTCTGTTATGGTTTTCATTCAATATCAAGTTCTGATTACAAAATGTGCCTTGGCAAAGCATTAATACACGACCAAGCAAGCAACTAGGCAGCATACAAGCTAAAATGAGGTTTCCTCCCTAGGAAGGAAATGGCTTAAACAATCTAATCTATGCGCTTAAGGATAAGCTAGATTGCATGCTTGTTTAACTAAACTAATTACGACTAGAATATTAAGGAAAGCAAAATAAATGATGTACTTAACTTTAATACATTTTGATTAAGCTAATACATTAGTTTGCTAGCAAAGAAGTGGAGAAAAGCAGCCGTAAAGCATGCTCCTTTTTCGACTGGCCAATCAGAATGCAAGGTGAGATTTCTTCCTTTTTGCTCTCATTGGTTAAGCTCTTCCTAAGGCTTCAAAGTAGCAAATGATAATGTTCCTGGCTGCTAGACTCATGATTGAAGCAAGCAAGTAGAGGAGAAGCTAGGCAAACCTGCTTGAGAAGGAAAAACACGCGGCAGTTTACCGGGTTCTGAAAAATAGTTTTCACCCCAGTTTTGTGTCCTTGTTTCCACAAATCAAAAGTGAGCATGATTTTAATTTTAGGCCATAGGGGAATCATTAGGGTGTGTACAACCCCCTGTAAAGAAATGAAGGTTAAATCATGTTTAAGTAGGAGATTTCTACTAAAATATTTTACCGTGCAGTTTTGGACTAAAACTGGTAGGTTGAACAAAATGCCTTGATCTCTTGACTTCGACTATGCATAATTGACTTTGAATGCTTGGACCTGAAAGCTGACATCTTAAGGATCCAAACATGCAAAAATATCAAACTTAAGCCACAATGTTGCTTAAGAAATCAGATGAACAAAACCGTGTATTTTTTGGTTGTTTAACCCGGTTCCATCAGTTTAGCTCTTCTTCACAATTTGAGCCATATATTGGACTTTGGAACTTGCATTGGACCTTGTTGGACTCTTAGGACCTCCTTCAATGTCTTGGCTGAAGGGGACTCCATCAATATTAGGTCCTTTCAAACATCAATCCATAATCCTAACAATCACAATGAACCTTTTCTTTATAGTGTGGTTTTGTGTCTACAAAAATTATGCATTATATTTTGGTCAGAAAAAATAAAATAAAATTGTGCACTATATGTCATTAATTATTTATTTGGTTTTTATTCCATGATAGAATCATATTTAAGTATATTGATAATGAAAAAGTTAATGCTCACTAAAAAAGAATGTTTTAAAATAAAGTAATATATATAGAACCTCCTATATCATGTTTTTCTTAATTTATTTAGGAATCTTACAAACATTGCATACAAACATTCTATCAAATTTGAGTCGGATATTTTATCTAGGAATCTTATAAACATTCATGTAGACTACTTTAAGAAATATTTTCAACGAATTATGCTCTATAAAAATTTGACTAATTATGAATTAGTGCATGTATATAGGGATTTCAAAGATGTTTCCAAACTACATTAATCATGCTTAACTAAAAAGAGAGTTCAATATGATCATGATAAACAAAAAAAAAAAAAAACCACAATCATCAGTCATAGAAACTACAAAGTGGTGACTGGTGAAAGAGACCAAAGAAAAATTAATTAAAAGGAACAATATTATACAATTTGTACTAGGCCAGTAGAGATTGAAATTAAGAAATTTAATTAAAATAATTATGCTACATAAAAAAGAAAGCAATTAATAAGGAAAAAGTTTATAAAGACTAACCTGGACAAATATGTAGTAAAATTCTAATTCCTAGGTCACCACAAATTGAAATATTGAACTGAATTAAAATAAGCAATCATGGAGTTCCACCAAAGAATTAAAAAAAAAAAGGAAATTGATGGGAAAAGTGATTGCACCAACCTAGACAATGATGGAGCCTCACACATAGTAACAAGCGTATAAATGTGAAGTAGAGTAAACAATAATTGGTTAGATATATAGACATAACTATTTTTGCAGGAAAAAAGAAGGTATTTTGGAGGGAATGAACAAAACAATATAATATTGGAAGATTGGTGAAATAATATAAATTTTTTTTATTTCAATTCCCCTCCCCTCCATTCACCCTTAGTTTTAGGGGGGAGAGGGATAAAAATTGGTTTGTGGGGGTTATTAGGGGGTGAATGTTCCCCTTCTTTCCCCTATCTTTCCCCCCCTCCCCAAACAAGAGGAAGAGGGATAAATTAACATCCCTTCCCCGCCTTCCATTCCCTTTCCCTCCTTTAATCCAATTGAAACACACTTTTAGAGAAAGAAGGAATTTGAGGTAAAAAAATGGAAGGAAGTAGTGTTTAAGTTAGAGGAAAGGAGGAAGAAAAAGAACCACAGGTCCACAATCAGAAAAAGGGGGTATGACCTACTTCTTCACCTATTCGAGCAAGAAAGAGAGAGAGAAAGAAAGTGATCAAGAGAGAGTGTTCTGATGGCATTAAAGGCACTCCATCGGCTAGCTAGCCAGCCTTACTACAGCGACGAGTAGGCTAAGGGCTCGCAAGAGTTGGTGTTGCGACACACAAGGGCCAAGGCGATAAGCATAGTCAAATGAAGGAGGAAGAAGACAATAGGCAGTAGTAAGAAGATAAAGGGAGGAAGAAAAGGAAGTCTATAGAAGGTAGAAGAGGAAATGAAGAAGCAATATGTAGCCAAGAGGGAGCAAGAGCATGGACTGGTTTCATGTCAAGTTCAACTGGAGCCCGAGCATAAGTTCAATTCAAAGGTGGCTAATTATTTATCTCTAACCTATTATCACGTTTAAAATGATTATAATCAGACGATGGAGTACCATTAGCTTTAGTGAGGTCAAGGTTTGATTTATGAAATTAAAAATTGATTGAGGAAAGAGGTTAGAACAAAGTTATTGCAAAAGTGAGATCAATTGAGATTTAATATTAATTGCATGGTTGATATTGATGTCAATCCTTAAGGTTAATTTTGTGGTAGTACTAAATGAGAGAAACAGGGGACTTCGATTTTCTGAATCATGCTTGCCATTGTCCTATTACATGCCTTTTTTTTCCTTTGTTATGCTGAGATTTGAATTTTTGTAGGATACAATTAAATTATCTCATTATAAATGATCATGATTAGGACTTGACGACATAGTTTGAATTTACAGCTCCTAAGCCTGGGCGGGAAATTTAATGCTTACGTGCGCTTATTCCAGAACAACATCGAACGAGGGAAAAGTCTACTACCTAGGTCAGCAGGGCATGCTTGTCTGTACCAGTTATGTGAACTGAGTAGCAACTAAATTGATAGTTCAGTTCCATTCCCTTTGTTTTTGATGTGTGAGGTGTGAAACTTGTTGCTTTATGCAAGTTACAATAGTCGACCTGTTGAATCGATTAGTTAAAATACGGACGGTTTGCTAATCTATTTTAAAGCTCTACATAACAATGACCTTACATCAATTGTAAGTTAAAACTCACGTGAATTGTGATCAACGCCGTCAAAATCATTTTAGAAAATTAATTTAAATTGGTTACTTTCTGAAACAATAGCAAAGGCCTTTTGAACTAAAATATAAGGCAGACTTTGTTGCTTAAACCCTAATAAAATGACCTTACTTAGACTGTGAACTTGGAATCGCTTAAAATTGTTTTAACGAGACCAAACCAAATTAAAGAGGATAATTTGGTTCTATGGACTCCTGAAGATGCTTTAGTTTTAGCCCCTTGTGAGCTAATCCACAAAGTGTATTTGAGTGTGTTCAAACGCAAGTTTAGAAATGTTCCTTTAGCCAAAAATTATCTTGCTTATTTAATCAAGTTGACTGAAGTTCAAAAGTGATTAAACTTAGTTTAATAGTTTTAATCGAATTGAAAGTGTACTTTTAACAGAACATGTTTTGCAGTTGTTTTTTTAACACAATTTAAGTTGTTGTGAGCTTTTTAGGATCAATACTTGTTACTAAATAACTTATTTTGATAAAAGTGGATTCAAATCAAAATCTGCCATTGGACTTGCTTTTCTATTTCAAAGTAAGTGGGACAGTTTAAAATATTTTATGCTCTAGGTGGCTAGTGCTAGGAGTAGACCTTAAGACATAGAATAGAATAGGAATCCTACTTAGGAGTCTAATTGGCTTTGGGAGGCCCAGGGATACAAAAAGTCACGGGTTGCAATTGCTCACCCAAAGAGAAAGCTAATATTGAGTCCACTACCATAAAAATTTTTTTTATGAGTTAGTTCAAACTGTTGTTCAAACTGTTTAGTCTTTTATGAGTTAGTTCAAACTGTTGTTCTTGAAGTGCATTAACTTCCGAAAATGTTTTTAGTTAAATCTACAACTGTCTCCTTTTTGTAGAATGGCTTACAACTATTGTGTAATTTAATTTTATGTGTTTTGAAGAGTTCTATTATTTAAAACAATCTTTAAGTTATGATTACTCTTTCAAGATGGTGCAACCCTTTCGTTTGGTTGCATAGGGAGTCATGATGCCATATTTGGTTGAGAAAGGTCCCACCCTTTCTCTTTACAGTTGTAATTACTAGAAAGGTTACTAGTTGGTGCATTTATTAATGTTCAGCACCCCATTATTGTATATCACTCTATGTGGCTGCTACATATTCTTATTACAAGCAAGTGTGTTGTTTTCCAAGATGTGGATTATCTATTGAGTGTGTGGTAGCTCACCCCCCCTCTTTTTCCATTTTCCTCAGGTTCTTAGAAAGCATGTGGACATTATTGGTTTTTGTAAGATGACATGATTTCTCTTAGTAGCTTTTGTTAATGTATGTTTAGGAAATTGTATGTATGAATACCTTAATTGTAATGTGGTATACTTATAAGTCTTTTTTAGCAAATATAGGTATGACACTGGAGTTCATGTACCATATAATGTCTAGTTATCAGTTTAAATGGCTGTGTTAGGCAACCACCTAGCTTGTTATTCACTTCCTACTAGTTGGAATTGAATGTTTTGAGATGTAAACCCCATATGCTCTATGTGTATAACCCATTGACATTTATAATGATTTGTTTTGCTATATCTAAATTCATAGATCTGGTGTATGGCCCATAGAGTTGTATCACTTTTGTGTGTGGCCATCGAGTTTATGTATAACTTCCATTTTGTATTTTATTATCACAGGTACTAATTTAAGGCAATAAGTTGAGTGTCATAGCCTAATGTTAGGCAGAACTATGTCCATTGTGTTCCAAAATTCAAGAGTTCATGAAAACTACTAGCCTTGGGGGTATGGGGTTACAGATGGTATCAAAGCCTTATGACCATCGGTTCTAGCCTAGGGCCTCCATTTTCATATAATCATCTAGGTACCTTCTTATGCTTAATTGGTTACTCATACTTATTCTAAAGTGACTATTGATGTATTTTGTGAGCGAACTACTGTGTGAATGAAAAACTTATTACCTGTATACTTTGAGGGTGGTTATGCATAAATGGAAATGGTTGAATTACTTGGGTCATTAGTTGGCTATGTGATACAGTGGTTGAGTCATTATTTTAACAACATGACCTCTAACCTTTTATGTTACAGTGTTAGTGGTTGCTTGCTCATATCTAATGACATGATCTTTAGGTCATAAGAGTTTGCATTCGTATGTGATTATCTTTGTATGTTTCATGTTTGATGGGGCAACATGCTAGCGAATCCATGATTATAACCAAATTGTTGACTCTATACTTAGTGAATAGGTCATATAAGATAATTGTTGGCATGGTTCATAATGCACCCATGGAAACTTATGATGAAGGTCATGCCCAAGAGCTACCCAAGTCCAAAGAAGTCCAACAGATTCTCCAAGTTATAAGGAATAACCTAGAAGGTCGATGATAGCTACTGTCCGGGTCTGCCTAGCATGAGCAGCAGCTTTCTAACCCTGGTTATCTAATCCATGGGTAACTTAGGTCCAATATTATGCCTTGCTCTTTTAGTTTAGGATGTTAGCTTTCTAATAAACCAAGTTTCAAGATATTAGCACTTCATTTTCCCCCTCAAATCAACCTCTAAAACCAAACTGTCCAGGCTACCTAGTTGGGCCATATTACAACCCGATTTTGTAGAGCCAATTATGCTAACCTTTGAGCAACTCAGGAACCTGCAATCTTACTTATTAGAATTCTTTTAAAGTAGACCTTAGAGGCAAAAAATATTTTAAGGAAAATTTAAAGTAAGGGCACCAAAGGAGAGGAAGTTTAGAAAGTGTGCTAGTTGTTTCTAGCAAGGGACCACTTGCCTTTCTCTAGGTATATCTTTCAAATGGATGGGAATTTGATGCTCTAAGAGGATTTGCCTGAAAATTGACATTTAGGGCTTTCCAATGCTTTTGAATGACCTAATTTGCGTTAGTAGTTTGGAAGATATAACTGTTAGAAGTTGTAGCTACAGTTATGAAAAGTAACTGTTAGCAGGTTACTTTTTCATTTTGTACTTGTTTTCCTTTCCAGTTTCCCCCTTTCTTTTGACTATTTGTTTGGTTTATTTTCCCTTGAATATGATTGTAACAGCTTCATTTATATGTTGGAAAGCTCCTAACTCACCTGATGAATGAAAGAAGTGGTTGAGTTCTACACTTCCTCAAAATCTCTCTTTTGCTTATCTCTAGTTTAGCTCACTAGGGTGGGATCAAGAGACTTTTATGATCTATTAAGTGGTGATATCTTATCACTCTAGATTTAAAAGTGAGCTGTAAGACTCTTGGTGGTGATATCTTATCCAAGTAACTTAGCTTATTTATCCCACTTACACTTTGTAAATAAACTGTAGCTTCCTTCTCTCTCTCTCTCTCTCTCTCTCTCTCTCTCTCTCTCTCTCTCTCTCTCTCTCTCTTCCGTTCACTACTTAAGATCCATTCTTTGTTCTTTATCCTGAAGAACTTAGAAGTGCATTAAATGGTGTTAGAGCTTAGAGCTTAGGTAAACAAACCATAGCCTAGACACAATTTGACCCCAAACACATCAACCCATAAAGAGCCGTAGCTGGCTAGTTTCAAGCATGGCTAGTAGTTTGAGTTTGGAAAAGAGATTTGAGCAATTTATGAACACCAATGTCAAAAAGCATGGTTAACTTCAGTATCTAAGAAAACAACTAGCTCGAGCCATGAGGAACAATCGAAGAGAAGTCTAAAGTTCACATTCCACTAGTGAACTCGATTCGGTTGAAGAAGAGTTCGAGAACAACCCCTTTGCATCAAGTGATGAAGAAGAAGAAAGGAGGCCAAGAATAGCAAGGAAGGGCAAGCAAATTGCCATAGATTTCAAAGTGGAGATCCCGGAGCTTGAAGGCGACCAACTCAACCCGGATGACTTCATTTGAGTGGATGAACACTGTAGATAGGGTGTTTGAGTACAAAGACATCCCTGATGACAAGAAGGTAAAGCTTGGAGCCCTAAAACTTCATAAGTATACTTTAATTTGGTGGAGCAATGTCTAAACTAAGAGGGCTAAAACAGTGAAGAGGAAGACCAAATCATGGAGAAAGATGAAGAAAAACTCAAAGCCAAATTTCTCCCACCTACTACCTCCAAGACAACTACACTAAACTCGAAAATCTTACGCAAGAATCTAAGAGTGTGGAGGAGTATACCAATGAGTTTGAGAAGCTGATCATGACTTGTGATCTTAGGGAGAATAAAGACTAAACCATGGTGAGGTATTTAGGAGGCTTGAATAAGTCCATTAGGAATGTTACGGAGTTATAATATTACACCACTCTTGATGAGGTTTGTTCACTAGCCCATAAAGTTAAACTCCAAAAGAAAGCCAAGCTCAAAAGAGAACTCCAAATCCCTCTCAAAGAAGCTACCATTTTAACAAGGGGAATTTCACCCCTTCTCCTAAGACATCAAACACACCCACGACCCCATCTATTCCCAAATCAAACACCATAGAACAGCCTCTAAACCCTGATGAGAAGAGAAGGTGCTATAAGTGTCAAGGATTTGAGCATATTACTTTGGATTATCTAAACCAAAAGGTCATAAATATCAAGAACTTGAGGAGGTTGGATTGACGGAAGAAGGTGACAAGGAGGTTTACCTTATGGAGGTTGAGGAGGCATATGTGGAGGAGGGGGATGAAGGAGAGTTCTTAGGAGGGCCTTAAGTGGTCATAAGAGCACTAATCGTGAAGAACAATGAGAAAACATCTTCCACATGAGATGTAGCATTAGTGATAGTGTGTGTTCACTCATTGTGGATGAGGGAAGTTGTGCAAATGTGGCTTCCATTACCTTGGTGGACAAGCGTAAGATCAAGGCCGAGCCACACCCTCACCCTTTCTCCATTCAATGGCTAAACCAAGGTAAATGACTTCAAGTATCTACTTGTTGCTTAATAACTTTATCAATTGGTGATAGCTACTTTAATGAGTTATAGAGTGATATAATTCCTATGGATCGTTGTCACATCCTATTGGGAGGGCCTTAGCTTTATGACTGAAAACTCATGCATGATGGTTACCAAAATACATTTACCCTTCACAATGATAGTCAAAAGATCACCATAGCCCCTTCAGCTCTACATTAAATTTTTAAGTTGAAAACTAAAGAAACTCCAAAGGATGGGGAAGTATTTCTTGCCTTCCTGGAACCCATACTCTAAGCCGAGCATCAGGTGTAAACCATTTAAAGAAATGATCCCCTTTCCCTCATTATAAAATAACCAGACTAAGACCCCCTCTCACCCCCTTGCGATCCAACTTTTACAAGAGTTCACCCATGTCTTTCTCGAGGAAATCCCCCTAGTTCGCCTCCCAAGAGAACCATCCAACACCACATTGACCTTATACCTAGTGCCATCCTCCCCAATAAGCCCACTTATAGAATGAATCCTAAAGACATTTCGGAGATTCAAAAACCAGTGGAGGAGCTTATCTCTAAGGGCTTAGTCTGAGAGAGTTTAAGCCCTTGTGCCATTCCTGCTCTCTATGTCGAAGAAGGATGGGTCCATAAGAATATGTATGGATAGTCATGCCATCAACAAGATCATAATCAACTATAGGCACCCTATACCAAGATTGAATGACATGCTTGATGAGCTCCACGGATCTAGGTTCTTCTCAAAGATAGACCTTCGAAGTGGGTACTACTAAATTCGAATCCGAGAAGGGGATGAGTGGAGAACGACATTTAAGACTAAGGTTAGCCTATATGAGTGGTTGGTTATGCCTTTTGGGCTTTCCAATACTCCTAGCTTATTCATGAGGCTCATGAACCAAGTGTTCAAGCCTTCCGTGGCAAGTTTGTGGTCATTTACTTTGATGTCATTTTTGTCTTTAGTAGGACTGAAGAAGAGCATTTTGAGCACTTAAGGCAAGTGATAGAGGTACTAGAGTAACAGAAACTTTATGGCAACCTCAAGAAGTGCACATTCTTCTCTCTTGAGGTGGCATTCCTTAGCTAAATTATTTTATCCTAAGGTATTCAAATGGATTGAAGTAAGGTTGAGGCCCTAAGTCTTGGCCAATTCTTCCTTCTATGCATGATGTCCGAAGCTTTCATGGGCTAGCTTCCTTTTATAGGAGGTTTATTAACAACTTTAGCATAATTACTGCCCCTATGATTGGGGTTCTCAAAGGAACCAAGTTTACTTGGACACATCAAGCTTAAAAGTTGTCAAAGAACTCAAAAGTAAGCTTACATATACACTGATTTTGGCTCTACCTTGCTTCGATATGGTCTTTAAGGAAGAATGTGATGCCCCCAAAGTTAGAATAGGTGTGGTCTTAATCCAACAAGGCAAACCACTTGTCTATTTTAGTGAGAAGCTAAGTGATTCAACAAGGAAGTATTCTACCTACAACAAAGAGTTCTTTACGATCATCCGAGCACTTGAGCATTGGACGCAATACTTGATTGATAATAAGTTCATTTTACACTCCAATCATAAACCCTAAAGTACATTCAAGGGCAACACAAGTTGGACTCACGACATGCCAAGTGGGTTAAGTATTTATAATCATTCCACTTTGTGATTAGGCACAAGTCAAGAGCTCTCAATTGAGGTGCGGGTGCTCTATCTAGAAGATGTCTCCTTTTGTTCCAACTCAATTCATATGCACTTGTATTTGAGCACTTAAAGTCTTTGTACAAAGATGATGCAGACTTTGGAGAGCTCTTTGAGAATTGCCAAACTTCTCCAAAGGGAAATTTCTTACTTCAAGGAGGTTACTTATTCAAGGGTAACTGATTGTGTGTGCCAAGGTGTGCCACCCATGAGCTCATTATTAGGGAGGTCCATGGTAGTTCTTCAGCAGGCCACCTTGGTGAAAACAGAACTTATTTGATGGCTAAAGAGCATTACTATGGCCATGCCTACTCAAATATGTTCAAGACTTGATCAAAAGGTGCTCTACATGTTAAATGTCCAGCACCTATTCCCTCCCTTATGACTTGTACACTGCACTACCCATACGTCAAGGACCTTGGTTGGATGTTAGCATGAATTTTGTGCTAGGCCTTTTAAGAACTCAACACAACAAAGAGTCAATCTTGGTGGTGGTGGATGGGTTTTCTAAGAAGGCACATTTCATCCCGTGCCACAAGGCCAATGATGCATCCCATATAGCCGATTGCTACTTCAAAGAGGTGGTGAGACTACATGGTATCCCTCTTTCCATTGTATCTGGCTATGATTCCAAATTCGTTAGTAATGTTTGGATCACATTATGGAGGAAGTTGGCACAAAGTTAAAGTTTAGCATGATGTGCCACCCCCAAACGGATGGCCAAGTGGAGATGCTGAACCGCACTCTAAGGACTTTGCTAAAATGAAGAAGAATTTGAAAGCTTGGCACTTGTTCCTTCCCCATGCTACATTTTCCTATAGTCATACTCTAAGTATGACTATCAATGAATCCCCATTCAAGGTAGTTTGTTGGAAAAACCCTCTTGACCCTCTTAATCTTGTGCCACTTCACCAAGGGGAGAAGATGAACACCAAAGCTAACAAGAGAGTAAAGGAGATTTATAGCTCCACAAAAGGGTCTAAGTCCAAATTGAGAAGGCGAATGAGTGCTATCATAATGAAGCTAAAAAGCATCGCAAGCAGGCCTTGTTTAAACCGAGTGATCTATTGTGGGTGCACCTTAGGAAGGAGAGATTTCCTTCCAAAAGGAAGTCCAAATTGATGCCTAGGGCCAATGCCTATTTGAGGTGCTTGAGAAGGTTAATGACAATGTATACAAGATACTTCTCCCAGCGAAGTATGGAGTTTCTTGCACCTTCATTGTAGCGGATCTTAAGCCTTATTTGAAAGATGATCTGCTTGAGAATTTGAGAGTAAATTCCTTCCAACAACAGAAGGATGATGCACCCATGGAGTATCATGATGAAGGTCATCCCAAGAGCTACCCAACACCAAAGA
>JAKOGI010001322.1:70000-200000 GCA_029747015.1 Carnegiea gigantea
CTCCCCCGCCGTCCGTCACAGGCCCCCCACTGCCGGCCGCCCCTTTGCCCGGTTGTTTTCAACAAGTTTAAGGTAAGATTTTCAACTATACTAGTTGTAATTTCTACACATTTTTGTATTACATTGTTAGAATTTCATAGTTAGTTCATAATTATGTTGAAATGTGGTATTTATGTAAGATTATTGCTCTAATTTGTTTCGAGTATGGATAAATGCGAGTTAGGGTTTAGATTTGGTAGTTTGAAGTTGAAATTTGATATGGTGGTGGAATGAAATGGTTTAATTGATAATATTGTTGAAATGTGGTATTTGTGTCAGGTTATTGCTCCAATTTGTTTCAAGAATTTGGTAAATGCGATTTAGGGTTGAGATTTGGTAGTTTGAAGTTAAAGTTTTATATGTTGGTGGAATGAAATGTTTTAATTGATAATGTTATTGAAATGTGGTATTTGTGTGAGGTTATTGCTTTAATTTGGTTGGAGATATTGCTCAATGTAATTTAGATTTTAGGTTTGGTGATGTGAACTTGAATGTTGACATGTTAGTGGATTGAGATGCTTTAGTTTATAATTTTGTTCAAATGTAATGTTCGTATGAAGTTATAGCTTTATTTGTCTGAAGATTTCGCCCAATGCAATGTACACTTAGATTTGGTGATTTTAAGTTGAAAGTTGATATGTAGGTGGAATAAAGTATTCAACTTTGTATGAATTATTAGTTTTGTGAAATTCGTCAGAATATAAGTATATTTGTAGAAATTTATAAGTTTTTTGTTAGGTGCATGTAGAAATTTATAAGCAAACATATATAATATATAATTGAGTAATTTATGTAATTATTATAATTTTAATTGAAATTAATTCTTATCAAATATCTTATGTGGTTATTGTCATTAGAGCAGAATATGAATGGTCCTCCACATCGTAGGTGGATATATAATAGATTATTGCCTGATCGTAGTAGTTATGCGTAAGAATTTCTAGATTGAGTAAACCAATTCGATCAATTTACACGTAGACAGATAGAGTTTCTAAATGGGGGAAAATATAGATGTCCTCGTGCGAAATACAGAAATAGGGTGTACTTGACACCCGATGAGGTGAAGATACACCTTATGTATAAGGGTTTTGTGCAAGGGTATTAGTTTTGGATAAGTCATGGGGAAATAGAACCTCAGCAATATGATTCTGGGTATTCAAATAGTGAAATTCCCGAAGTTGGAGGTTCGAGTCATATTAATGATGACTACTATGAATCCTACATAGATCGGATGGAGGAAATGGTTGACGATGTTGTAATAGCAAATCAAAATATAAGGGAAGAGGGGTCAAGCACTTGTCGAGAACCATTTTATAATATGGTTCAAGCTGCCTAACAACCCTTATATGATGGTTGTTCCACCCACAGTGAGCTCTCTGCTGCAGTGAGACTGTTGAGTATCAAATCTGATTATAACATGCCATAAAATTGTTTCAATGAAATTGTTCAATTAATGAAGGAGATGTGTCCACCTAACAATCGCTTGTCAAACAACTATGGGCAAGTGAAGAAGGTTGTTAAAGATCTCGGCAACAATGTGGTCCAAATTAATTATTGCCGAAAAGGTTACATGCTACTTTATAAGGAGGATGCAAACCTGGATGCGTGCAAGTTTTGTGGGCATTCAAGATAGAAGAGGCAAAGGTTACAACAAGGGAATCGGAATCCATTGCCATACTCAAGGATGCATTACTTACCGTTAAAACCTCGGCTGCAGAGGTTGTATGCATCAAGAAGTATTGCAGAGCACATGAGATGGCACTATGAACATCGGTGAGAGGACGGTGTTTTATGTCATTCATAAGATGGGGCAGCATGGAAACATTTCGATACCAAATACTCTGAATTTGCTGCAGAGCCTCGGAATGTGAGGCTTGGCTTATGCATTGATGGATTTAATCCTTATACTTTGCCTTCAATGTCATACTCCATTTGGCCAGTGGTAGTTACACCTTATAACCTCCCCCTTGAAATGTGCATGACCACACCATTTATATTCTTAACTTGTGCAATCCCTGGCCCCAAAAATCCCAAGAACAAGATAGATGTATATTTACAACCTCTTGTTGATGAGTTGAAATAGTTGTTGGAAGTTGGAGTTAAGATTTATGACATTTCTATGGGGCATACATTTCAGATGAAGGCTGCACTTATGTGGACCATCAATGATTTCCCCGCATATGAAATGTTATCTGGGTGGAGTACTAATGGCCAATTGGCATGTCCTGTATGTGTGAAACGCAAAAGGGTTTGAGATTGAGAAATAGAGGTAAATTCTTATGGTTCGATTATCATCGGTGTTTTCTGCCAAGGAATCATGCGTTCAGAAGAAATAGAACAGCATTTAAGAAAGGTAGAATTATTACAGGGAGTCCTCCTTGCCGACTATTTGGGGAAGAACTTTATGCCGAGGTAGAAGATTACTCAATGGTAGCTACAAATGGTGACTATGTCATACCAAGATTTAAGGAGAATACGTACAATTGGATGAAGAAAAGCATATTCTGTGAGTTGCCTTATTGGCAATACCAATTGCTCCGGCATAATTTAGATGTGATGTACATTGAAAAGAACTTCTTCGAAAACATTTTTAACACTATTATGGATGCCCATAGGAAAACAAAGGACAATGCCAATTCAAGAATGGATGTTGCAGAAGTATGTGATCGACCAGAATTACATTTACATCCAGGCCCAAGTGGTAAGCCGGTTAAACCAAAAACGAAGTTCGTACTTCCTATGGATAAACGAAGAGAGTTGTGTGAATGGGTAAAGGAGCTTTAAATGCCTGATGGATATTGCTCTAATTTGAGGAACATCATGGACCCTAATGAGGCAAAGTTAAATAACATGGAAAGTCATGATTGTCATGTGTTCATGGAGACTCTTTTACCCATTGCATTTGGTGCGCTCCCAGATGATGTCTTGAAACCTCTTATTAAGATAAGTCAAGAACTTATGCTCAACAACATTGTGAGAGGATATGCTTGAGGAAATGCATCGCAACATTGCCATCACTTTGTGTAAGTTAGAGAGCATTTTTCCTCCTGGCTTTTTCAATGTAATGGAGCACCTGCCAGTGCATTTGGTAGAAGAGGCTCAACTTGGTGGTCCAGTATAATACCTATGGATGAACCCATTTGAGAGGTAAAGTATACTATAATCGATGAAACCTTATCTCAATTCCTATATGTGGAATCACTTAGAAGTGAATGCAATTGTGAATTTGTTAGGTTCTTTGGCCGATTGAAGAAAAAGATAAAGCAACAAATGTGTCATGAAGGTTTAATCACAAAAGCATACCTAGAAGCTGAGAGGACATTTTTCGCCTCCTATTACTTTGGCTTTAATGTGCCCTCCATGCGCACTAGATGCAGGAGAAATGAGGATGGAGATGACCATATTAATCATTTTCTAACTCTGTCTGTGTTTGAACCGCAAGGGACCGCTATTGGTGAGGAAAGATCAAGGTATCTCATAGATGCCGAATATGTTGCTGCCATCTTCACGTGCCGTTAAATTGTGATGAAGCAAAACCTTATATAGGGTGAGTGGTATCTTAACTTGTAATTGAGTTTATCATTGCAAATATATTAATAGGCTTCATAAAATGTGACAGAATTTTCACAAAACAAGTCAGAACTACACGTCCCAATGTCTGCGATGCTGATGTTGACACCATCATTGAAACTCATTTTGCAGATTGGTTTAGTTAGAATGTAAGTATTACAACTCATTTATTCATAATTTTAACATAACAGTTACTTAGATGCATTGTATTAACTAAAACCACATGGTATGTTACCTTAGGTGCATTACGTTCAACTATTCGAGATCGACAAACATTGCTACTTGACACAATTAGCTGTGAAGCCAAATCGGTACGTGTCGACGTGGACGGCATATAGAGTAAATGGATTCAAATTCCATACAGAAGCTCGCAGCGTCGAGAAGAGAACATATAATTATGGTGTTGGTGTTTGTGGCACTGGGGAAGGCGATATTAAAAATGATTATTATGGTGTACTGAAGGATATTGTCCAAATTGAGCACGTAGGCGAACCATTTAAACGTTGTGTGCTATTCAGTTGTGAGTGGTTCGATCCCACATTGAATCATGGGACACGATCTCATAAACTAAGCAACCTTATTGAGGTCCACCGTACAAGGAGGTACCGAAAGTACGACCCATTTATCTTTCCAAACACCGCATCATAAGTATACTTCATGCCACATGCAGATCGCTCAAGGGATAGGGCCAATTAGCTTGTTATCATACCAACCAAACCAAGGGCGAGAGTGGATAAGCAATACACTCTACCTACTGCGTACCAACAAATGGACATAACGACAATCATTGAACCTATGAATGACGCCATCCGTGCATCATTAGTGGATGAAAGTGCACCATCGAAAGAGGTTAGTGATGAAATAGGTTTTCATTCATTCAGGGTAATGACGAGATAGATGAGGTAGAGAATGATGAGGGTGATGAAGAGGGGGAGTGGGATGATGGTAATGAAACAGATGAAGCAGAAGAAAATTTGCATTTGTATGATGATGATGACGATGACAATGACGATGACAACGATGAGATGATGATGCAGATGATTGAGTGCTTATGAATTCTTGTGTATTTAAATACTTTACATATCAAACAATTGGTTGTAACTTTACTTATATTGTATGAATGAGTTCTGCAAAATATGTGTTACCTACATGCCTATTATGATCTATGAGTAAATGGTTTATATGTGCAATCATTATATATTTGTACTTACATTTGTTATCACCTATTTCAGGTATGGATTCCAGTTTTCGTCGAGGTAAGTCCGCCTCTCGAGGTAGAGGACGAGGGCGTAGGAGCTCTGCCGTAGATCCGACCGCAATGGATATTAACCCATATTCCCCCGAGCTACCTCATATACCAGTTCAGCCAGGAGCCACAATGGCTGCTTACATATCAAGTATTTCAGGACCAATGCCTCCCCCATTTGGGGCTTTCCATCATCAAACCTCATACATTCCCAACCAAAGCACCATGTGCAGCCAATTTGCCTACATCATTCCTCCAAAATCCCCATTTTGTGAACACTGTGCAGCTTACTCCCCAACCTGTTAACCCTAACACAAACCAGTCCCAAGACAACATTGTAGCTGGTGAAAGTGAAGAACAATCCAGTCACGCGAGCACTCAAGCTAAGACTTGGATTGAGCCAGATGGTAATGGGTAAGTCTTCATTTGTTATATCATATGAACTACTACATGAATTTTACATCACAAGTAATCAATTTGATGTGTTATGTTCAATTAGGTTTCTCCCCAATGATGGTGCTGTTAGTAGGATTTCACTTATATTTCAAAGCAAATATGATGGAGCTTGGCCTAGTTGGAGTAAAGTGTCCAAACCAGTACGAGATTTGTGGTTTGGAGAGTTCAAAGTAACTACAGTGACTACGTATTAATAGTTTTTGTGAACGTGATAAATTAATATTACATTATTTGATGTGTTTATTGTTTTCATAATTGCAAAAGGGGTTTACTTGGGATCCGGTCCATAAGGACCGTATAAGAAGGAATTTTGAAAACCGAGGCAATGCACGCTTGAGAGACTTCTTTGGCAAAGCAAGGAAGCATAGCAAGAAGCTTGTTTGGCTCGGTGACGCTCAATAGGAGGGACTCCAACAGCACTGGGCAAATGAACATTACAAGAAATTGCGTGAAACGGTCCAGAAGAACCGACTGAGAACTCCAGAAAGTGGTGGCCCATCTCTCTACACCCGTGGCTCGATCCCTATGCATGAGCATAGGCGGCGTCTGGTAAATGAATTTGCTATGTATTTCTTTAACTTCAATACTGTATTTTGTCTTATGCTTAACATCATTCCTTCTGGCACGTACATAGAGGGAGCAACCTGGGACGGAGCCCACCATTGTTGAATTATTCAGTCGCACTCACAAACTCCATGGTAAAGAACATGCCCCTTGGATTGACAAGAAATCACAACAAACATATGTAACCAATTCACTGTTCTCAATCTTTATTGGTAGTTCAACAAGAACTTGTATACTTTACTTTCATTAATTGTAATATACATCATTTCGTGCGCATGTTGCGGTATTATAGGAATCCTTTAAACGTGATTTTCAAAATGTTATCAACTCTCAAGGGACCGGGGATGGCACTTCTCAAGATCCAAACCAGCCACTTCCAAACCCAAATGAGTTGTGGGTGAAGACGTTTAAGAGCAAGAAGGGTCGTATTTACGACATTGGTGATGAGGCTGTCAGCATTAGGGAATCCGGTTACTTTAGTGCCACTTAAAGAGCCGGTACAGTTTTCATATTAAAGTTTCAATGAACATGGTTATACGATGAATTTACTTAATCACAATACTAATGCATGCTTCACTTAAATGCCTGTCAGCAGATACCGGTTCTACACCATCACAATAAGAGCTCAATGACTTAAGGGGTGCAGTAACCAACTTGGAGGCTGAGCTAACTTCATAAGCTGAAAGCTACCGGTTGCTTATGGAGAAATGTAAGCAACTGGAGGAATCTAACAAATTGCTCACCCAAAGCAACCAACAATTGAGCCAACAAATGATGAGCATCGATCAACACCTCCAAGCTTTCTTTCAAATGCAACAAGCTTTTGGTTCGGGATCTCAGCCACCATTTACTCATCACTCGCAACATAATGAGGAAGAGGGTGAGGAAGAGGAAGAGGAAGAGGAAGAGGAAGAGGATGATCCTCACCTTGGTGATTGAGTTGGTTGCAGTTTTCCTCCAGCCGATGGCTCTCCGACTTGGTTCTTTATGGAATACATCTCTTGTTACTTGCTTCCCATCCCTCCCCTTGGTGCTTATTTCACTCCCCTCCCCTTGGTGCTTATTTCATTTTTCTTCCATTTGGTGCTTGCTGCTCCTTTTTCTGTAAACATGTAACTTCACTTTCAATTACTAGCAACTTCTGGTTTGTTTGGATTTGTAGTTTATGATATGTATTTGTGAATTAAAAACCCTTGGTTGGAAGTGTTGCATTGGATGTGATATTTCACCTTTGTGTGGCTTGGCATTGTTGAGAATGCTTCGAATGAAATCATATTCAAAGTCATTGGATGTTGATTGAGTGCAAACATCTTATAAATTTCTCGTAGGAATTGAAATGTATATAGTAAGGGATACGACCAAAAATAAGCATTTTTATTTTAAAAAAATTAGAAACCTAGTGATGAAATGACGACGGAAAGTTAAAATTTTATTTTTTTTAGGCTCAAGGTGGCGATGGAATTCACAATTCGTCGCCATCAGCGACGGAAATTCCGTCTCTATTTCCGTTGCTGCTGGCGACGGATTTTGAATTCCGTCACCACCCTGCCCTGCCAATTTTCCCCGCTAAAAAAAAGTATGTTGCAATTTCTGCTGCCGATTCCGTCACCAATGATGACGGAATTTTGAAATTCCGTCGCCAGGTATCCAGCGACGAGCAAAAATCCGACAGCCGTCTTCTGCCGCCGATTCCGTCGCTGATGTGAAAATTCAGCCATTGATAGACCTTATTCCGTCGCTAATTCCGCCTTTATTTGGTCTTTTTTTGTAGTGTTTTAAAGCTCCATACAAGAGTGGCCTTGTGTTGACTACGAACAAAAACTGACATGAATTGTGATCAATGTTGCATAAAGCGCTTTGGGAAGTTAATTCAAATCGGTTAATTTATGAAACAGTGGTAAAGGCCTTTTGAAGTAAAATATAGGGTTATCCTTTGGTTTTAAACTCCAATAAAATGATCTCACGTAGAGTATGAACTTGGAATAGCTTAAATTATTGTTGGACCAAACCAAATTTGAAGGGGGTAACCTAGGTTGGTTAACTCCTAAGAATGCCTTAGTTTTAACCCCTTTGGAACTAGTTTGTAAATTGCAATTGAGTGTTTAAATGTAAGTTTAGAAAAGTTCCTTTGGTAAAAACGTTATCCTGTGAATCTAATTAAGCTGACCCAAGTTCAAAAGTGATTTAAGTTGCATTTAATGCTCTGCATAGAACATGAAAGTTATTTTTTAAAAAAATTCAAATGGTTGTAAGCTTTCTTGAAATCAACAATTGTTCTTGAACAACTTATTTTAACCACAGTGGATTTAAATCAAAATCCTGAAACATTTGATTCCCTTTTTGATTTCAAAGCAAGTGGGATAATTTGAAATGCTTTTTGGGTTGAGAAGCAAGTGCTAGAAGAGGACTCGATCTTGGGAGTAGACCTTAGAATATCTAAGAGAGTGGGAATCTCACTTCGTAAGTGATGGTTCAGCTGGTCGCTGCTCTGGTATGGGTAGGAGTCCAATTGGATTTGTGTTATAGGGTGATTTTCTACTCAAATGGAGTATTAATATTGACTCTGGAGTCAAAAAAGAATGTTTTTGCTGGAAGAGAGTTTGTGATTTGTTAACAATGAGCTAGTTCAAAATTGTTATTCTAGAAATGCGTTAACTTCTAAAAATGGTTTTAGTTAAATCAACAATTGTCTTCTTTTTGTAGAAAAAAAACTAGCATGTGTGATTAATTTTTAAGTGCTTAAAGATTCTTGTTGCTTGAAGCTACTTTTGAGTTATGGTTGCTCTTTTAAGAAGGTAGAGCCCCTTTGTTTGGTTGCTTAAGGATTCATGATTCTGTATTCAGTTTAGAAAGTTCCAACATTTTCTCTTTATAGTTACAGTTAGCAGGAAAGATCACTACTTGGTCTATCGATTGATGATTAGTGCCCAATTATTATATGACCCTAAGTAGCTACTACATATTCTTACTATGTGCAAATGTTTTATTTTTTAGGATGTGGGTCATCCATTAAGCGTGTGGTAGCTCACCCTTTCTTCTTTTCTCTTTTCCCAAGGTTCTTGAAAAGCATGTGGATGTTAATAGTTTCAGTGAGATGACATGATTTCTCTTAGTTGTTATTGTTAATGTGTGTGAAGGAAATTAGACGTATGTACAACATAGTTCATGAGTTAAAAGGTGCAATGTGATCTATTTATAAGTCTCTTTGTGCAAACATAAGCCTGGCCCTCGAGTTCAAGTATTACATAGTATCCAATTATCGCTCTGAATGGCGGTGTGAGCCAACCATCTGGCATGTTATTCACCTCGTATTGGTTGGAGTCGAATGTTTGGCATGTAAACTCCTTATGCTCCTAATGTGTAACCCGTTAAGTTGTATAATGATTTATTTATTTCTATCTAAATTCACAAATCGTGTACCCTAACTATGGTGGCCCATCAAGACATATTACTTCGACTTATCATCACAAATTTTGTTTATAATTTAAAGCTTTAAACCGATTGTCATAGACAATTTTTAGGTAGAATTATGTCTATTTTGCTCCAAAAGTCAAGAGATAATTAAAACTACTAGCTTATGGAGTGAAGGTGTTATAGAATGCCTCTTGCATCAATCACTACGTAAGGACCACTGTACCAACTGTTGTCTGAGGTTGAAATATCTTATTCAAAGTATGATAAAAAAACGGATCATTTATGTACCTACATCTTAAGAGCTATACAGTGATCGCAATAAGCTTACCTCCCTTCTTAGACAAATTAACATAGAGTGGCATCAATTTTCTTTACTCATCCCAAGGCAGAAGTAACATTAATAACCATACCAAGTAGAGACTAACAAGCTTAAGGATAACTCCCTCTTCGAGTTGGTGGTGGCCTAAATCCTATCTTTTGTTCTTCTTTTAGTCCAAGTCTTATATCCCTAGTTCAGCTCAATCGAAGTTTGATTAACCATGCCAATTCCTTTGATTAACTATAATCTAAATCAATTAAGTTGAACGCTGCATTTTAATTCATAAATTTAGCATTTGATATATTTATGCATTTGCAGGTTGAGATGATGAAGTGGTCTCGAAATAAAATTTAATCATGTTTTATATTAAATCACTCACAATGTATTAATAAATACATAAATAAATAAGTGAAAATTAGCTCATGGGTTAGAGTTGTAATTTTTCAGGAGAATATATATGTATAGCTTGTTTACCTATGTCATATTCATAAAACAATAATGTTAATAAATAAAACAAAAATAAATGTAAGGAACAAATTAATTCATATGGGTGGAATTTAGAAATTTCTTCAAGTAACAAATTGAATAAGTAAAAATAAACCAGAATTGTCTTATTATGAGGGGGAAAAAAAAGAGAAAAACAAAGAGATGAACATAGGTGAAGTATATATAAAAGGGTTATTAAATCAAAATTAATACAATTAAACGGCACCCTCCTTTTCCTTCCATCCCCATCCCATGAAACGCCCCTATTTCTTTGCATGCCACTCCCCTTCCCCCTGCTCTATCTAGTTCTAGCAGTCACCAATCGGCATCCCACCACTGCTCGCTGCCCACCGCCTCAGCTCAGCTGCCATCCCCACCTTTCTCCCACTCCTCCTTTCTTGTTGCACTTGATATTAAAAAGGTGAATCCCTAATACTATTCTATTAGCTTTCATCATCTAATCTCTTAATTTAGCTCATAAAGATGCTTTTCATCAAGGTTAATGATAATTTATATGAATTTATAGTCTATTATTGTAATATTGAGAATTTGGAGTGGGGAGGTGAAGTGGATGATTATGGAGGAGTCAGGGTTTAGGGTTGGTAGTGCGTTGTGGCCATGACATTTGACTTGGTTGAGCTCTAAGGAATTATGAATGTGTTTGAATGAAAATTTAGAGGTTTTGGTGTATAGATGTTGGATGGTTGCCATAGAATAGGTGAGGTGGAGCGACATTGGAGATGGAAGGGAGAAAATTATTATCAAGATTTTAAAATAAATTAGGTTGACATGAATTTTAAGATTTCATTTAAAAAGACAGTGGTAGTGATTAAAACTAATTGTATACTTGAGGTTAAAGAAGAAGAAAAAGCACGAAAATGAGATTTTGAGAAGATGTTTAAAATAACTGTTCTTAATATTAATTATAGAACCAATTTGAGGAATTGGAATAAATTTGAGCATGCGAATTTGGGTGGTTGTGTAATGTAAGTAAGGTAAGTGTGGAGGTTAACATTGTAGCCCGATTTTACTAATGAGATTACTGTGTTGGAATTAGGGTGGATGAATTACTTAAATGATCTTGGGACTCAAAAGGAAGGATGGAGAAAATTGATTTACATTTCAATGAGTTGAGAATGGCAGAGCTCATGTAGTCCAAACTAATTAAGTGATAACAAAGGTCTACTTGAAGGTTAAAGGAGCGAATACTTTTTAGTTTGGACCCGAAACATGTACTTGACGTTAAAAGTGAGTGTAGGATCATAAATTGAACTCAGATATCTCAAAATCCTTTTATGGATGGATCCCTAAAAGTAATCATGATATCATTACTTATAACAATCATAATCACAAGAAGTAACAATAGTACTACAATAATAATAACCAAAGTAATAAAAATAATAATAGAATTAATAGTAAAGAAACAATATTAAGACCTATAATGACATTGAAGTATTAATGATGAGAATAACGAGAATATTAGAAAGGGGCATAGTATAAAACAGGGATAAGATCGATTTGTACGTTAAGTAATTAGCTTTCTTGATAACTAAGGAAAATACCAAGGGAAGTTATGAACTACAAATAAGCATGTAATTAATTAAAATTACTTGAAACTATATTAACCATAAAAACATATATAGTTTTGGAGCACAAGCGATGCCATTCCCATTGTTTGAACACAATAAACAATTCTTTTATAGAAGGGGCGAGACTTTAAAAACTCCATGTATGTTTATTGTTTGTACTCTTTGAAAATTCACATCTTTCTCAACATTATATAAATTTCATGCAATATTCATGAAATGACTCTATTCGAACAATGTTTTATCACCTAATTAAGCGAACCCAACTATTATTAGTGTCAAGGCTTAAGCTCCTTAGTTCACCCGCGCAGCTTCAGCTCTGACTGCACGATTAGTCTGGGTAGTATACATCTATCTCAAATATCGCCTCAGACACTAATAAGGGTTCCACTTCTAGACAATAATTTTGAAAACAATTTTAATCCTAGTCTCTCTCTCTCTCCCCCCCCCCACCCCCTATTTTTAATCTAAAATGAATTGAAATGCATATGCCCAACTAAATTGCTCTAAAAGATTATTTTATAATATGGGGATAAATATACTAGGTGTCAACTTATTTTTTGAAATATTTTTGAGATTCTGGTTTTATGTAAGGGATCAATGGGTAGCCTCTTTAGAGCAAGCTTGATAGGAACAAAAAATGGCAGGAGATCTCTGTCCCTTTTTGTGGATCAGACAACAATAGATGTTGACAGTGGTTTTTGGCTAGTATGAAGCCTTGAAGGTGCTGTACAGCACGTGTTGACTTTTTATTTTGAACGAGTATGCTTAATGTACGGTTCTAGTAAACCCATAACTAAGTTGTATTTTGTTTATGTCAAAGTGGAATCGTAGTTAAAGATGTGTAGTTCTCATTCTTAACTTTTTCCAAATTAGGATGGTGGTAATGCCTTCAATCAATGAAACTTTTGCTACATTTATGATAATATATAGCTAGATTAAGGTAATTTAGTAATTAGGAATTGTGGTCATCACAATTGTGGTATTAGAGCCAGGTTTTAAAAATCATTATGCGGTAGGGTACTCAAAGGTTAGGCTATAAGCTTTAGGAGGCTGGTTATGGGCAAACTTTGTCTTCCTTGAACCATACTCGGACTTGAATTGCTTTGTCCTTATGTCTCTCTCTTTTCCTTGGATGGATCACCCCAATGCGCCCCTAGATCCGTATGCCATTAATATGCTATCGGGTACTTCCATGGCCACCCAATAGACAAGGACTCCGTTTTTTTCCTCTTTTATGATAGTAAATACTTCTCAAAATATGACGTAGTGTAAATCAAACCAATGTTTGAATTGAAATTGAGATACTGGTGCATCTCTTTGTTACATGCTAGCATGGTGGCTTATATGCAAGATCCATTTAACTGTGTGAGAAATCCCTTGGCCAAATGAAGGCATTGATCTTGATGAAGAGATCCAAGGAATTGAAGAAGATCAAAATCCCACAAGAAGACCCAAATGAAGAAACTCAGAAATGTAGCACTTGGTTGATTCAACTTACAAAGACAAATACGTAATAGCAATCAATAAAAGATCAACCCATTTCTTAACCTTATAAAGCCTAAGCAACAAAGGTTGAATTACAAAAGAAGAATAACATTCACCACTATCCTAAAGACATAAAGAAATCTGAGTTTAAGATCTATACATATATAGTTTTCTACAATTGGAGCCCGTTTGCCCATTCAAATTTGGGCTAGAAGTTATAGAAGCTGCCCAAAATATAAAAATAAGGTAAAGAAGTGGTTATGGAGAATAAAGTACCTAAGCTCCTTATTTAAGGCTACTAATTACATAACAACCTTTCCTAAGCTCACCTAGGCTCCTTCAAGGGGTCACAAGTCAACAATGACGTTGGAGGACTAAGTCATTGAGCCCCATATCCAAGAGTCATCATTGTTCCTACTTGAATTATGGCCTTTGCTTGAAGAAGTACATCTAACTTTGTAACTTGCTATGCATCAACCTCCCCCCTTAATAAGGACTTTCCCTTAAATCTTCAGTGTGTCCTCATCCTCAATGCAACGATTAAGATCCCTAATATTAAAGGTGATAGATATTTGCATGTCTCCCAAATGCTTTATCTTATAAAAATTCTCTCGCATCTTTTGTATCACCTTACAAAGGCCATCTGAGGTCGGCAAAAAAACTCATACCCACTTAAATCCATAAAAGTCGGCCCAACTGGTATAGGTATAGGCATTGAAAATGAGAAGAAGATGGGTATATGGTGGGTGTCGTCAAAACGGGTAAGGGTATGGATATAGGTATGGATATCAGTATAGGTATAGCTCCCACTTGCCCCATACCCGCCTCATATCCATTTTATCAATACCCGTCTCATACATGCCCCATTTCTTCCCCATATAAGACTCGTTCCTGTCTATTCAAGTTCTATTTTTTTGCTTGGACTTTGATATTTTATTATTTGCTTTGAGTTGTATTATATTCAAGCCTCCGATGGGACATATTGTTACAGACTAAAACTATCAAGTTTTAATTTGTTGCTTGAATTTGGAAACTTTTAGTTGTATTTGATGGATATGATATTTTATTGGATGCTTAATGTTCATTTGACATATTGGCTATTAGATGTTGAATATGAGTATAAAATGTATTTAATTTACTTTGATTTATATGTACCTGAATAAAACCCGCATAACCTCTGATGTGGAAGGGACTTGCTCTGATACCAAATGATGTAGGGTGAATTCTATTTGGCCAAACAAAGGCATGAAATGCTTGTAAATGAGCCCAAATGGATGTTGAAGACCCCAATCTCCCTAAAGATGAACTAAGACGGAGACAATTCCCGAGTAAAGAAAGAGGATATATCTAGGTCAAAGGTTGAACTACCACCTAGATTAAATTAACCTACCCTCTAATCCTCTAAAGCCTTTGCATCAAGGATTAGATTAAAGGGAAAATTCAAATCCTTGGAGGTGAGTCCAATGGATGTTGAATAAGATCAATCTTCCAAAAAGAGGAACCAAAAGAGAGAGAGAGTTCCTAAATAATTAAAGAAGGCTTCTAATGGCAAACATTCAACACTTGAGATAAGCAGCAAGAAGATAACTCATCCCACCCTCTAACCCTCTAAAGCCTTAGCACTGAGGATTAGATTAAAGGGAAGGCTTAAATTACCACCCTCCAAAGAGAGATAAATATTTTGAGATTTTGAGAAAAACCAAGCTTCAAGCTTTCATATCATTAATTCAATCTGATTTTTCATGGAGGTAATTAGGTTCATAAATACCCAATTGGAGGGGGAATTAGCTATAGATTAGTGGGGCAAGTGGACCAATGGGAAGCTTACAAAATATCCTAGGAAAATAAATCAAGATGCTTAAGATAATTACAATCACTATGAGGTATATGTTCCAGGATTCATCATCCGTCTTCTAGAGAGTCATGAGTAGGTTGTACTTCTCCAAATGAGGTACCGCCACTTTTTAACTTTTCCTTTGTGTGTGGAGAATCATTGCATGCTAATTAATCTCTAAATTTGCAGTCTTAACCTCCTTAATTAAGCCCATAATCAGAACTGTGCACTTTCCACTCCTGGTCGACCCTTGCTCGGTATTTAGCCCATAACTTTCTCAATTCTTAGAATTTAGGGGCAATTTAAGACTCATTGAAAAATAGACATTTGGAGATTTCCTCCATGTATAATTTGTGGAAATTGGAGCTCATTTTCTTGGTAAAAGTGGAGCTAGAAATAAAGAAAAGTATTCTTCCCAGAAACTAAAAATGAGCTAATAAGGTGATTTTGGGAGAATTACGTGGTTAACTCCTTATTTAGGGCTACTAATGGCCCAACCACCTTTTCTAATCCTACTTGGACTTTTTTAAAGGTCCCAAGTTAATATTGACCTAGGAGGACCTAGACCGTCACCTAGGGTCAACATTTGACCGACTTGGATCGAGACCTTTGCTGGTGAAGGTAGGCCCAAGCTCGGGGGTTGCTCTGCATCAACCGCTATATCCAGCGGGTATGGGCATGGGTATAATTTTGCAATACCTAATGGATATGGGCATGGATATAGGTATTAATTTTAAAAATGGGCGTGGGTAAGGGTATGGCTAAAGCCGCCCCATACCCACCCAATTGCCACCCCTAGGGCCATCTTCTCAGTATGAACTCAAGGTAATTGTAGTTTTTGTTAGCTTTAAGCTTGCATTGCTCATTCACTTTCTCAATTTATGAACTTACTTGCTCATGGAGCTTCTTCAATTCCTTAGCCCTTACTTCAGCCTTGAAGCTCACCTTTAGTTCTTCAGGAATGGGAATAACATCAATATGAGTGAGAGGATTAAGGCCATCGCATACCTTAAAGAGAGAATAAGAGGTAGTGTAAGAAGGAGCTCGATTGTAAGCAAACTTGGCATGAGAAATTTTGGTAACCCAATCCCTCAAACTCCTACTCTCCATACCTCTTAGTAAGGTTGTGAGAGTTTGATTTGTCACTTTTATTTTCCATCGATTTGAGGGTGCCAAGTAGTGCTAAAGAGTAACTTAGTCCCCACTAGTCTCCATAGGCATCTCAAAAATGTGATAAAAATTTGGTGCCCATATTTGAGACAATGGTTCTTGAATACTATGAACCCTCATAATTTCTTAGAAGAAAAGATTTACAGTGTAAATAGTGTTATCACTCGTGTGGCAAACAATGAAGTGAGCTATCTTGCAGAATCAATCCATTACCACTATAATAGCATCCTTTCCCTAGGTGTCCGTAGAAAGGCCACAATGAAAACCATGGTAATATCATCCAAAGGCCTTGTAGGAATGGAAGAGGAGTGCAGAGACCTTGATGGAAGTAGCTTTTAGGCGTGTAGCAAATGTTGCACCTTGTGATCACCTTTATGAACATCCCCACTAATCTTGGGCCAATGAAAGTGCTCCTTAAATATTTGAAGGGTCTTATTAATGCCAAGTGACAGGTTATGGGCCCTCCATGAGCCTCCTTTAAACTCAGGTCCTTTAATGGACTCTTAGGGATGCAAGGTTTGCTACCGTAAAGATGAAACCATCTTGTAAAGTAAAAGAGCCAAAGGTAGAGGGATTCTCCACCACTTCCAGGAAGTCTTCATCCTCTTTCTATAAAGCCTTAATGGAATAGAATCTAAGGAAATTGGACCCAAGGATCAAGAGTGTGGCATACCTCCTTGACAATGTATTGACCACAACATTCTCTTTCCCACTCTTATGTTTACAAGAAAAGGTGAAAGATCAAAGGAATTCAACCCAGTTAGCATGTCTTGTGTTCAATTTCTATTGACCATTGATGTAGGACAATGGCTTGTGATCCAAATGAAGCATAATGGGTTTGGTGTTGAGATAATGATTCCAGTATTCCAAGAGCCTAACAATAGCATAGAATTCCTTATCATAAGTGGAGTAGTTAAGTCCTAAACCATTCAAATTTTCACTAATGAAGGCTAGAGGATGCTTGGCTTGAATGAGAACCATTCCAAATCTAACCCTGCTAACATCACACTCAACTGAAAAAAAGGAGCTCAAGTTGGGAGAGATAAAATGGAAGCAGAACATAGCCTATCTTTGATTGCCTGAAAGGCCCTTTTGGCAGCCATTTTCCATTCAAAACTTCCCTTTTTCATGCACTTGTTTAAAATAAACACAATGGAGCTAAAGTCTTTGATGAATGGATGGTAGAAAGAGGCTAACCTATAGAAGCTTCAAACTTTTGTGATGGTGGTTAGGATAGACCAACTCTTGATGGCTTCAACCTTAGCCTCATCAACTTGAATTTTCTCTCCGGATACAATATACCAAAGAAAAATAACTTGAGGAGTGAATCGCTTATACTTCTTAAGTTTGGCATCTAACCTTTATTGCCTCAATACTTGGAACACTTGAGATAGATGTTGTATATAACATGCCTCATCATGGCTATTCACCAAGATATCATCAAAATACACAACCATAAACATTCCAATGAAAGGCCTTAGAACCTCATTCATGAGCTTTATAGGTGTACGAGGAGCATTAGTTTAACCAAAAGGCATGACAAGCCACTCATATAGTCCATACTTGGTCTTGAATGCAGTTTTCCACTCATCTCCTTCTTTTATGCTAATTTGGTGGGAACCACTTCTAAGGTCAATTAATGTAACTAATCGATGAATGGGAAATCTATAGTTGATGATAATGTTGTTTATGCTCTAGAATCAACATAGTGTGCTAAGTCCCGTCCTTCTTAGGTACCAAAAAAGTGGGAACTGAGCGTAGACTCAAGCTTTCCCTAATGTACCCATGGTCGAGTAACTCTTGGATATGTGATTAAAGCTTCTTTAACTCATTAGGATTATAGCTATAGGCTAGCTTGTTTGGCAAAAGAACAGGAGGGAGTCTCGAGCCTAAATCATTGGAAAAAACGTCCACAAACTTTCTCAGGAGTGATTGAGCTAGAGGATACATGGGTTTCACTTCCTTACTTATGTTTGTTTACACCAAAAGTATCGCAAATAGAGTCTTGCTCTTGCTAACAGCTCTATCAACTTCTGTTTCTCTCATGTAGAGGCTTTTCTTACTTCCCTTCCCTGATTTGGATTCGAGACCTTTGTGTTTGAATGCATACATATTTGCATGCCCATCATGAATCACATGATTATTGTACAACCAAGGTCTACGAAACAACAAATGACATGCATCCACAGGAAGAACATCACATGGCACTTCACAAAAATATTGCCCAACTGAAAATAAACTAAGAGCTTGTTTAGAAATAGTGACATCGCTCCCTTGCCTGAGCCATTAAAAAGTGTAAGGAGTTAGATGCATCTTGGTGGGAAATTGAAGCTTTTCAATAGTTATCACAAAAGCGGCATTGGTGCAACTCTTTTATCAATAATGAGCTCACATACTTTACCTCTAATTGTATACCGAGTATAAAAGATTTGTTCCCTTTGCTTTGGTTCACAAGGAGCCTCTTTGACATGGTATGCTCTTCAAATTAACTAGAGTTCACCAATGTCCAAAGTGACCAAAGCATGTTCCTTAATTTTGAATTTCTTTTCACTAGTTTCTTCCTCAATAGCTTGAAGTTCTTTCACTTTTCTAATGGTGAGATTCTTTGGTTGTGACAATTTGCTTGGAAGTGTCCATAATCATGGCATTTGAAGCACTTCTTTCCTTCAACCTCTTTCGGTAATTCACTAACAATCCCTTTACGCTTGTCAAGGACCTTAATAGGTGTAGGGGTAGTGTCAACTTTGTTGTGAGAGGAGAAACCCTTGGGGTTGCTGATGAACTTCACATTTGCATGGATTATTTAAGTGTTTGAGAGTCATTTTGCTGGATTATTATACTTAGTTGTATGGTTTATAACCCTATTTCTACTTTTACGCTTAGCTTCACTTGTTTGAGAAGTGTTTGTAGATTTTGACCCTAGAGCCCAAATCATGTGAGTAGAATGAAGATTTTGAGGCCTTGTAGGTCAAAGAAGATAGCAAAAGCAACCTAAAGACACCAAACATAGATGCGCCGTGGACAGTACTACGGTCTAGAAGGATCTCGGATGAAGCAGTAGGGCAAATAAGAGAGCACCACACAACCGATGAGCTGCACGACTTGGTCATACTAAGGACCATGGCCTATGTGGGTCCCCATAGTCAGGCCGTGGTGAGCTTTGTTCCCCCAAGCCTGCTAGTTTCCTTCACGACTTTTTGTGTTTTAAGCATTTTAGGCATTAACAGCTTTAATTTCAGTGATAAAAGCCACATTTTTCTGCTTCCTTGGCATCCAATTGCATAATCTGTCATCTCCCTGAGATCCATAATCCACCATTAGAGACCGTTGAAGAGGAAAGGAGGAAAGATCGAGCAACACTCGAAGGCTTTGTGGATGTGATTGAAGGATCGACATCTGAGCTACTAGAAAAGGCTTTTCTTTCGTTCTTTTTTTGGTTAACTTTTGATAATTTAGGTTAACAATTTAGAGATGTTGATTTTGTTAATTTTAATTATAAGGGAGTAGATATCTTATTCTAGGCATGCAAACGAACTAATGTCGTTGAATTTTCTAGTTTGAACTTCATGCACTTTGAATCCTTGCTTGATAGTTTCAATCTAATCCTTGAATTTTGATTGCTATTGTGAGATTTTTAACCAATTTCTTGCATGTACATCAGTTGCTAGATTGAGTACTGAAAGGTGACAATTAACGTCGGAAAACTTGGATTAGAATTAGCTTAACAATCATTTCAGAAAGCATTAGGAATTGAGTGGTCTTGTGATAAACATGTCCTTAAACATGATTAAATTAAGACCTAATGAGAATTAGAAAGGTTTTAATCGGGTTAATTCACTCCATTTTGAAAGAAAGTTGTGAATTATTTAACATTATCAACCATTCAATCAATTGGCAAGGTGTAGTGCTTGTTTGACTGGTTAGATTGACACATTATTAGGTGATGCTACCCCTAGATGGTTTTAGCGATTGAATTTAGCCCTAGTTGTTTAACTTTTGTTGGACAAAATCTAAGTTAAATCTTGGTTCTGGTTAGCAAAATTTTAAAGGAAAACTTAGTAATTCAATCTAGTATTCATGGGAATGACCTTAATCAATACCATAAGATCTATACACTTGTGGTTTTTTTAGCATCAATGTCGGGGACTAGGTTTGGATACTGAGTTGCCCATCTAGAATCTGACTAGGCACTTTTTTACTCTTTTTGTTTTTCAATTTTACTCTTTTTGGTGCAATTTTGTTGAATGTAGGTTGGCTTCCATTTTAAGAAGTCCCCTAGTTTTAGAGAGCTCTTTGAGTTTAACCTTGAGATCGAGTAAACTTTTCATAAATTAAAGACTAGTGAAAGATTAAAGAAGAGAAAGAAGCGGCCAAATCCACACCTAAGATGGTGGCGAAGATGTGCTAAGAAGGACCCTTCGAGACTATGCTAGTCCTGAAGTTCGCGGCCTCACCTCGAGTATTACTAAGTCATCTATGGTGCAACAATCGCAGTTCGGTGGCACCCCCATGGAGTATCCTAATTTGCACCTCTTAGTTTTCCTAGAGGTGTACAATACATTAAAGATCAATGGAGCCTCCAATGATGCGATCTACCTCCACTTGTTTTGCTTCTTTCTTAGGGATAAAGTGAGTGCATGACTTCACTCTTTGCCCTCGGGATCCATCACCACTTAGGATAAGCGAACCAAGTGCCTTTCTTTCCACGTTTTTCCCCCTAGCAAAAGAGGAGCTTTCAAAATCAGATTACTTCATTTGCTCAATGATAGGATGAGTCACTACACAAAGCATAAAAGCCTTTAAGGTCCTTTTAAAGTTCTGCCTCATTATGGTCTTCAAAAATGGATCATAGTACAAGAGTTTTACAATGGAGTTAAACATGCTATGAGGTCCATGGTTGATGTGGCGGTGTGGGGAACATTGATAAACAAAATAGAGTTGAGGCATGTAACCTCATTGAGGAGATAAAACCCAATAATTTTCAATGGTCTAATGAGAGGACTCCTTCTAAGAGGACTAGAGGTAAATTGATTTTGATGCTTTAACTTTGCTTACCATTAAAATGGATGCCATGAGTTAAAGGCTTGATAGTTTAAATATTAAAGTGGTGAATGCATGTGTCCCCTCCCTTCCTTGTGATAGTTGTGGATCTTTTATCCCTTTGACTTTGGAGTTCTTTTGCCTAATCCTCTAGTAACCAAGTTACGTATGTTAATAGCTTTCAACTTAGGCCGAAGCATGATCCATACTCCAATACCTATAATCTCGGTTACAAGAGTTATCCCAACTTGTCTTATAGGAGTGATCCTTTACCCTTAGCCCAACCTAATACTGGGCCCTAACTTCCTGGGCATCAATGACCTAAATTTCCTCCATAACCTCCACAAAAGTCTAATCTAAAGGCTATGCTAGATAGTGTGCTTTTGGCACCCAAAAAAAAAAAAAAAAACACTTAAGTGTATTAAGCAATTAGCTTCTAGGTTGATATGCTTACTACACAGAACAAGATGTTAGAATCTCAAATTACCCAAGAAGTTAGCTCTTCTTCTGCACCTCAGAGTAGATTATCTAACAAGCCTGAGCCTAATCCTAGAGAGCATTACAATTGTATTGTCTAGAGACGGCAAACAATTAGAGGGTCCAAAGGGTGCTATAGTTGGTGTAAATGGTGAGAAAACTCATGATACGCATGTTGATGCCTTGCTCAGTAAGGATGAGCCTAAAAGAAAGGTAAAAATGAAGCCTAAGGAATTTAAGCCCCTTCCCTGAAACCTTACATGCCACCCTTGCCTTTCCTACAAAGATTTACTAAGGCCAGTCTTGATGCTTAACTTGGAAAGTTTCTTGATGTGCTTAAAAAATTACATCTGAACATTCCTTTCATTGATCTGTCTCAAATGCCTATGTATGCTAAGTTTTTGAAAGAAATCCTGCCCAAAAAGAGAAACATTGATGAGCATGAGACTATAGCTTTAGGCGAAGAGTATAGTGCTATGGTCCTAAAAAAGCTTCCCGCTAAGGTTAAGGACCTGGTAGCTTCTCTATTCTTTACTTGATTGGAAATGTGGTCATTGATAGAGCTCTATGTGACCTTGGTTTGAGCATGAGTTTAATGCCCTATTATACTGTCAAGATCCTATAAAATACTCAAAGGGTACTTCACAAAATGGTCCGCTAATTGAAGAGAAATGCTAGTGGGTCTCAACTGTATAGGGTCTTGTTCACACGATCGCATCTACCATCCCATAGAGACAATCCTAAGAGGTTTTTGGACCAAAAAAAAGGACATCATAGGCCAAGAACACACTGCATACAACCAATTCTTTTTTGCAGTAATGCGATGTAAAGATAATCATCGTCTTGACACTACCCCAAGCGAATTTAAATTTCCACACAAAAACTAGGTAATAGAAGGTCCTAATCTTCCTATTTTTCCATATCATATAATTTTTTCCACAAAAATAAAAATTTGATTGAATGTCTTGATGTTGTTTGTGACTTGGTGCCTAAGACTAGCACTCCCATTGGAGCATAACCATGGCAATTCATTCAATGAAAAGTTGTAAAGCAACCATAGTAAGTAAGGAAATGCAACGCATTCATATCCTAAAACATTAAGATTTACATAGAAGATTATATCTTGATGTGTTAGGATTCACAAAAGACCTCATATCCCCTGAGATAAGGATTCACATAGATAACTCGACATAAAGGGTCATATGTCTTGATCTTCATGAGCTAGGATTTGCATACAACGTCACAAGATCTACGACTTGCCTATATCTCAGTATTCTTGGATTTACATGCATAATGATGTGGCCAAGTTAACATGTAACCCAGTTATAATCCAATTCATGTTGTTGGGACCTAAAATCTGAAAAATGAGGATTATTTAACTTATTTCAAGGGGAACTAGTAGCTCTGGGTTTAAATAGCATTAACCCCTTACTGTAGGTCATTTGTTGATTCTCCAACATCAAAGGGTTCAGACCTCCATTTAGTTTCACTTAAGCTCCATCCAAGTCATTGATAGATCACCAAAGTTTGAGTCCATAAGCAGTGGTAATTACCTTATGAGGACTCGCTTTCACTATGGCTCTAGTGCGTTCCCTTAACCAATCCACCGCCTATGAGCCATCGACTCATTCTCTAATATGCACATTGTAATAGCTTGAACCAAATCATCGTTAATTACCATGGTTAATTCTAATTTAACAAAGTTGGGCACTGGATTTTAATTCAGCATTTGAAACATTTATGTGATTGTAGGCTAAAATGGCAAAATGGACCCAAAATGAGATTTAATCATGCCCCATATCATGTCATTCAGAGATTCTAATTTAATAAAAATTAACCTATTTATGAAAGTCGGTGAAACTTATAATTTTTCATGATATGCATATATAATTCGTTTACTCATGCTACATAAGTAACATCATAATGTGAATAAAAGACATTTCAACAAATATGAAAGTATATATTTACCAACTTGCAGAAAATTTGTAACTTTCTTAAACATAAATTATGAAGTTATGAAAAAAATGTTCAAATATTAATTCCAAATATTAACTAGCTAGCAGAGGAAATTTTTCTATTTTAGAGGGAAAAAAGGGAGTATCTAGATTTTAGGGGGCTGGTAGATTAAAAAAACTACAATGATTTAAGATAATTAAATAACCCTCCCCCTTTTCACCGATATCAAGCCCCCTTTTCTCCTTCATAACCACACCCCCTACTGTTCTTCTCTTCCCCGACACCTGTCGTGCTGCTTGGGCCTGCAACTGACCATGTCCTCTACCAACCAATAGTTAGAGCTCCACAACACCACTACCACGTATCTTTCATCCCTCCTAGTCTTGGTTCTTGGTGTTTTGAGGTGAATTCTAAGTCCCTCTAAATTGATTTCACCATTTTATTTTTGAGATTAATTTACTAAACATATTTTATTTAGCTTGGATGAGTGTTAAATTGTGTCAATTCAGAATTATTGGGATAATTGTGAGGTTTGGAATGGTTGGGTGTCTGTAATGTTTATGGAGGAAGTGAGTGAATGGGTGTGTTAGATGGTTGTCATGGAAGAGTGGATGGGTAGAGGTACGATCTGAGGGTGAAATGAGGTTAGAAGAAAGAGCTAAATGAACTTAGGTGTAACACCCCCAAATGAGCTTGTTTCACTGTTTGTAATATTTTTAATTAATCCCTTAATTAGAAATGATAAAACCCGATGATTGGGGGCATTATCGCCGTCTAGAAGGACAATGCTTTAAGTTTACGTAGAAGATATTATATAGCTAAGTGTAATTTACAAGCATACACTTTTAAATATTATGAAAACCATATATATAGCTACTCACTACCATAAGGTTTAAACACTATAACAGAACAACACTTCACAAAATTTACAACTCCTTTAACTGAAGGTCTCAAAATACAGTTCTCAACATCCATGAACTCATGTCTCCACTGACCCATCTAGATTCCTTTGCTAACTTATTCTCATCAGTAGGTTTGCTAGCATGGGGGCAATTCATTGAGCATTTGCTAAAATAAAATATGACAAATATTTTGAAATGTGAGGCGAAGCTTAATACATGCATTCCTGTATAGTTAAATGATCACTATAAAATTGAGCGGGCCCAGTTTGCAATTTATTTCAATTTACAACAGGGAATGAGATTAACGTAAATTGTATTGCTAGTTATTATCTAGTAGTGAACCTGTGGTAATTGTTATGATCTATAGATAGGTGTATTCCTGCCAAGCTGATCGGGGGACGTGGCCTGAGGCCGCGCGGGTAACTGGTGGGCGAATGCCCCATAAATGATAACTGACGGGGTCACTAATCAAGTGATAATCACTGATTAAACTGGTTCATTGATATACTTACTAAGACATTGCAACTTTGATAAATACATTCTGATTTCTAAAGATATAGGCAATGAACGTACCTTGGATATTTAAATGCAATATAATTATATAATATTTGTGTAGAAAAGGGAAAAACGATAGAGTATGTCTCGATTCTATTTCAAAAATATCATTATAGATATAAGTTGTTAGTAAATAAC
Organism: Carnegiea gigantea; assembly: GCA_029747015.1. Taxonomy (NCBI): domain Eukaryota; kingdom Viridiplantae; phylum Streptophyta; class Magnoliopsida; order Caryophyllales; family Cactaceae; genus Carnegiea; species Carnegiea gigantea. The sequence continues at coordinate 95,241 of JAKOGI010001322.1, forward strand.
ATTCACTCTCATAACTGGTAACTTTAATGGAAATTTATTAACAAAATGTCACTCAAAAGTCCAATAAATCATTATAAAATAAGTTACACTAAGATGATTTAAAAGCTAAATAAATTAAGGTGCTTTAACCGGAGGTAAATTAAGTTGGAGTAAAATATACCAAAGTAAAATAAGTAAGATCATAATGGAAAGGCTTTGATGGATATAAATGAAATATGAGGTTTTGATATTGCTGAGACGAATAATAAAAGGTTTAAGGCCACAAGGGTATAATTAGGTTCGGGATAGTTCAAATCACCCTAGCTTAGCTCGATAACCACTGTTCTTGAGTCCTCACTCTCCCCACATCTCAAATTTCATTCTCATGCCTGTTTAACTCGGTTTTCCAACACAAGTAAGCTTCTAAGCATAATCAAAGTTCTTGTATTCACTAAACTTGGTATTTTCACTGCAATATCCATAATTATTTAGAAACTTTTAATTGAGCTCTCAAAACTCATGCTTTCCTTCTTTCTCTCATAAATCAAGCTAAATGCTTCTTTGAAGACCATTAAACTTTGTTTTCTTCATGTGATTACCTTATCCTAGCCAATACTCAAAATTTACGTCATCATTAACTTTATAAATTATTCAAAATTTTTCTTCACATAATCACTGAAAATGCTCCCATAAACTCATTTACTTGCATAAATAAACCAAACAACCTCTTTTGATCACTTATGTGATTTTTCATAATCCATTAATTTTGGCAAAACTCCTCTTTTAAGTTAATAGTAGCACCAACCTTTAAATTTCACCTAATTCACTCCAAATAACATGCTTGACTCAAAAATTAAATTAGATCTTGCATGGCTATGAAACCCTAAGTCATGCTCAACGGAAATTCACATCCAAACTCATCTAAAATCATTTTACACAACACCATACTTAGTCTTTATGCTAAAAATTGAAAGATTAGAACACAAAACCCAAAATCCACCAACCTTACACTTAAAGCTTGCATGATCATTGCATGGATTCAACATTGTGCATGACTTACACACTTCTATAATTAACCATCTCAATAAAATATCAACTAACGCTTATTTTTATCAAGATAAATTATTCATAAACAAATCTAACATAAAAACCCAAAATTAAAGAAAGTTATGTTAGGATTTTTACCTTACTTGGAACATCAAAGTAGAGATGGAAGTGGTGTTTGACGTTGGAGGGAGTTTGGGTGGTGGCAACAGGGGTAGAGCTGGTGGTCAATGATGGCTGGGAGTGGTGGCAGAAGCCAGGAATCACAGTAGCAAGGGCTAAAAATAGAGCTGGCAGCCATGGGGTGGAAGATAGAGAGGGAGAAGAGGAAGAGGAAAAATGGGGTTTTGCTTTTGCTTGATCTTTTTTTGATTTATCTAGATACTTGGCCAATATTTATGCTCAAAAAAGTGGCTTTAAGCTAATTACAATTAGGTATAAATAATGATAATTAACTAAGTCAAGTGCATAAACTAGTTGGGCTTAAAATTGGGCTCAAATGAATTGGGCTCGGGGAACTCTGTTACGACAAAATTTTTGTATAGCTTGAAATTACATTTTTGTGATGTTATAAAAATAATTTAATCTCTTCAACCATATTTATTAAAGCATACTATAGATTCACTCGAAATTTTATGATAATTAAAACCCGAATTGTGAAGTGGGGGCCAAATGAATTATTGTTCCAGTCGGAATGATTAAATGCAATAAATAAATATGAAAAAATTAATAGCATAGCTTAATTAAATGAATAAATATGATTTAGGATCGCTCTATTATATTAGGGCATGATTAGAGAGTGAGTTATGCACTAGTGAGTGATTTGGTTGGGGTTTGTGGTCAAAATTGATTCTTTATGATGTAAGGAAAATTGTAAGGATGATGGATTATATTTTATGTTAATGATGAAATTAAGAAATTAAAGGGATAATGAAATGGTGGATTATGCTTAAATGGGTTAAACATGGCCTATTTCCCAATAATTCAAACAAGTGACCGATACATATCATTAAATAGGTTCCAAGAGTGTGCATGTTGTATTAAAATTAAAATTAAACCCATAAATTGAACTTACTAAGCTAACCACTTTTTGTTAATAAATTTCTCATTTATAAGTGAATGAAACTGAAAAAATACTAGTGATAACAGTAATAATAATAACAACAACAACCATAATAATGATACTAACATTAGCAATAATAATAACAATGGCTATAATGAAGGGGGTACAACTTAGTGAAGTTAATTAGTTAATAATGAAAAGGGGCTTAGGATTATTATATTAAGGACTTTCGGATGATAATATACTATACTTTGGATATGTTGGATAATAATATATCTAGCTTTGAGCTGGGACATTCATGCACCATCCTATTGGCCTCTTTACTTTATATATAGTAATGTTGGGTTTGAATGTATTTTTATGGATATCATGCAATACTTTACAATCGAATGAAATTGTAAATCGTTAAAATGCAAGAATTTTTAAGTGTTACAATTACATATGTTGAATATGTGCTTACATCATCGGCTAAAACACCTGCAAAATTGGTCTTCGTATATAGCCAGTAAATAGGCTCATAGTACAGTGTATGGATGTACAAGTTTAAAGTTGAGAGTATTATTGTACAATACCCCTAAAGTACAACATATTATCATCTAAAATTCCTTAAATTAAAAATCAATGGGAAGTAAATCTCATATTTGTGTTTAATTGAATAATTATGGGTACATTACTAAATAAGGAAATGAATACCATGAAAGATTGTGGGTTATTTGCAAAGAGTGCAATGATAAACATTGTCACAAACTTCATTAACAATAGAAGTCATGTGTGGAGTTGAAATGAAGTCACTTTCACCGTCATCAAGCCATCATTTAAATAAGTCAAAGGTTGGAGATACAAATTTTTGAAATCATGTATGTTTACTGCTTATACCTTTGAAAAGTCATATATCTTATATAAATACCAAAAATATCATAATATATACGTATTTAATGAATTATTTTCAAGCATTGTTTTTGGACATAATCAAGTGGACCCACCAATTATTAATTATAATGGTTTAGTCCCATCAAATCATCCGTGCGGCATCAACTCTGCTTCTTGATCAGCCTGGGAGCTGTGCACCTACTCACTGATTGCATTATGTATATCAGATCATCAGTTTGGGCTTCACTTTTAGATAATAACTTATCACGATTTTAATGTAATTCTCTCTCCCTCTCATTTTGAACAAAAACAAATTAAAGTGTGGCCACTTATTGAAAAGCGAATTTCTTTTCTTTAGAGGATAAGATAAATGTATTGAGTTTTGGCTTATTATTTTTCTATATTTTTATATTTTAGGTGGAGTATTCGAGAAATTTAGACACTCAACATGACAATAAAGTGATGAATCAACCAATTGGTCTTAAGAGCTCTTAGTGATATTTTATAAAGTCTTAGGGTCATGGACAGATAGGATTTACAGATATTGAATGTCCATTTGAGTTGAGCTGATATGAATTGTGTTTCCTTTGATTTTTATGTAAAACAAAAGTCGTTACAATATTAATCTACATAATTAAGCCTTATCCTCTAAAGGATGGTAGTAACACCCTGGCACTGAATCTATTGTGGGATTAGTAACTAATGTTAAGATAGTTAAACATAATTAGGTGATTATGAATTCAGGCATTACAATTGTGGTTTTAGAGCCCAGTCCCAGCTAGAGCCACTTTGAGCTGTAAGAGGCGGGTTAGTTGTTAGGAGAGGTGCGATGAGTTTTAAGCTTTAGGAATGGGTAACTCGTAAATTAGTGATATGTGTCCTATTCGTCTCTATCTCATTATTTGCCTGGTTACCTTCTGAGGGACCTATTGGGGATCCCACTATGTCCTCTACCCGTGCAGATTATAAAATTTCAGTGAAAGTTCACCTAGGGTCAAATAGTTTTTAGCATTCAAGTATATTGTGAATATAATCACATTGCTACCTTATGGTCATATGGAGCCATCAAAGAGGAGTAATGACATAGTAGATATGACAATATATAAAGATAAGCAGTTAAGGTAGAGGACGTTAAAAAGATTTATGATATTCTCAAACTTGATTATTAGTGACTACACAGACTAGGAAGATTGTGAGGCGTCATTTCCAATATAATATACAAACTTTATCAGATATTTGGCACAAAAATAAGTGGACAGTACATTTTTGTACTTTTGACAGTATGTTAAGGTGGATGACAGTAGAGAACGACACATTATGATAAAGTAACGCTTTATTTGGGCCAATGACTTAAATGGGGGTATTTGGATATGGTTGTTTCCAATAATATGATTAAACTCATTAAGAAAAATTATATAGGCCTTGGACTCTTGTTAGACGGAGCAAAGTAGATAAATTCCTAAAAGAAGGGGCAGGAATAAAGGAAAAAGGAGTGGAAACCATTTGAAGAGCCAAGGTTATTATTTATTGTAGGGCTATTGATGTGGGAGGCTACTATAGACTGAATCTTGAATAATATATGTGAATAATTTAACAACCGACGATAATGTAGGAGTCTCTTGAGGAAGCTTTGGGAAAATAGCACAATATATTAATCCATCATAATTATGTTAACACAATGACCCTAAAGCAAGGAAAAATTCAAATAAACTATTGATCAGCTAGAACTGTGTGGTAGAATTATTAAGGGGAGATGAGGTTTATTAAAGAACTTAAGGTGTTCTCTTCTTCTCAGTAATGACATCAGGCAGAATATAAAGAGTTTGGGTAAAGATGCTTGAGTTGATCCTCTGCTTAGTATGAACAATGGGTATTGAATAAGTTTATACAATTTAGACCTGTATGTTGTCCGACAGATTGAATTGTGATCATGAGTGCAATAGAGTGACAAAGTAGCATTTGGAAAAATGGAAAAGGATTTCAATAGCTCTTTAAGATAAGATAGAAACTCAACGACTACGGTAGTAATGGGCCATAATCTGTAATGCCAAGAAGTTCTGCCTATGGATCCAAGTGTTACGTAGTCGCAAGATTATGTCTGATCTCATGTAAGTACTTGGATATCATATTTGAAGTATCCAAAGTAAAAATTTCAATTTAGCAACATGAGACCATATGGAATGGGTGAGGTATTTGAATCGTTCATTATAAGCTTAAGAAACTAAGTATGCCTTGTATATATCAGACCAAACTCATGTGATTCCAATTACAATAAACTTTATACAATGAGTAAAAGCTTATAATCACATAAAGTCCTTTCTCACTAGAAAACCATGACTTCTTTGATAACAATTGAGTGCTAGTGAATGCTTATATCTTGTTTCAATAAATTCTAATAAACATTACATTTAGAACACATTGATTCTACTTGCTCAGTAAAGTATGGCCATATTTTATTGACGATGTTCCTCATCGTTAAACCACTTTGTGTTCCAATCTCTATGTAAAATTACGAAGGCTATCTTCCCCCTATCTTGGTAAATAACCACCATAAAGTTGCCTTTTACTAACCTCATACTCCCCTAACATATAATTTTGATATGCTTATTTAACTTTATCGAACTTACTCTTACAAGCAGTGACATATTTGGTACTCCTTTTTCCTATTGAATATCAATATTTTCAAACCTTTCTTGCACACCTCATCATGTCAGTCTGGCAATACTAATAGTTTCATTAGAGAACCAACTTATTAGAAGTTGTTGGCGATATCCTCCTACTACTCTTAACCTAAACACTAGAACGTTATTGCCTCAGAGATCCAAAATAATCAAGCTTGCACCGAAATTCTGCTCTACCATAATGTGTCCCACGCCTTTTCCTTAAACTTCCTCGCAAATGCTAATTGTATGTCCTTATTAGTGTTACGTGTTATTGTAATGGTGATATTTTACTTACAGATAACTTACTTTCTACCTTACTCATGAGTTCCTTCTTTGATACCTTTGAAACTTATGTTACCTCCTCATTATACTCCTGATGTCTCTTGGGTGAAAACTAAATGTTCTTTTCTAGTTTGACAACCTCATCCTCCCCCATTGGATATATTCTTCCTTGTAATTCCATTATTTGATGAACAATCGCACTATAGCCTGCGTCTTATTTATTACTTTAATCCTTGTCACTTCTTATTTATAAAATAAGCTCACTTTGTAAACTTTAAAATTCACCCAATTTGTGTCAAATTATCATTTGAATTATGCAAACCTTATAATGAATCTCCCAACCAAAGGAGCCCTAAGAAGAAATGACAATAATATACTTTTTTGCTTTATCTTGAATTGATGCCGAGTTCACTACATTCTTTACAGAAAACAACAATTATAGTCAATCCAATCACTTCCTAAAGATCTAAATTTACTGTTTACTTATTATTAAACCTACCTAGCTACCATTCTTTCCCATAACATATAGTGACATATATTCTTCTATGAATTCCATCATTATTGTTGGTAGATTTCTTTTTTTGCAATCACCCGACAGATGTCCTTGTAAGAGTGGCTTGATTTCTTATGTAAAACATTATCTAGAAAGTACTTGTCCTTATTTGTTAATTCTCTCCATGTTACCCTTAATTCTTATGCTTACATAATCATACCTGTTTTCTCTTTATTTTATCTAAGGGACATCTTTGCAAGAGCTTTATAATAATTAATTACCCTAAAGCTTTTCGTTTTGATGGCTTGTAGGAAGTTGCAATCACACTGAGGTTGATATTGGTTTTAATATACATTCCCATACATATAACTACTTGGTCTTGACCATTTATTAGGTGTCTCTAGAAAAAGGGGGGGGGGAAGAGAGAGAGAGAAAGAGAGAGAGATCTTTGAAACAACATATCGATGTCAACCTTTTGGCTTAATATGGAGATTATCCCCCTCATTATAAATAACCATGTTTAGCATATAGTCAAATCACCTTACCATCTTTTTGCATGGAAAATCATTCGAACATTAACATTTTTTAGCTCTTGTCCTAGTAATTGTTATTATAGATAAACTCGATTCTAGTCACCACCTAGGGTCGACGCCCTACTCATACATGTTATGCCCGCATTTTTGTATCCATCATTCCACGTTGATATCCACTTACGAAAATGTTAGTGTAAGTATTCTTAATATGGCCAACCTTTAGATACATTTTTCTTTGGAAAACAACTAATGTTGGCTTCTTAATGACATAAAGGGAAAACTATATATGTACTTGGCTCTGGACTTTCTTGGTTTAAAAGTCATTTGGGGGTTACCTAAAGCTATAAGAATTGAAATAATAAAATATTTTCAAGGCAAAGAGTGCAAGTCTTCCTCCATCATGAAAATGATAGTAAAAAAGTGCTTTAAGTATGGCCTTTAACTCCTTTATGCTAAACATTTTCTATAAAGAGATTATTAAACCTTCATTGTTTTTTGGGTCTTGGATCATTTATTTAATTGCAGTTGAACTACTGTTGGCCCAATATACGGTAGAGCCTTGCCGTCACAGATTTTCTACATTTATAAAACTCGAACCCGAGACCTCGCTTAAGCAGAACAAGTACCAAACGATTTTAACCAACCTGTATTGCTATCATTAAAACTTACATACTATGCAAGATAAACCATGATTGATTAAGGGATTAACATGTCAGCGATTCAATGGTTGGTCAAGAGACGACAGCATCTCAAGGGCTCACATTGTGACCATGTTCATCATTCATTAACAAGAGTGTCGGTACAAGGTCAAATTTAAAATTTGAGGAATTTATGGAGATTGTTAAATCTCAATTGGAGTGTAGGATTTAATAGGCTTTTACATATGCATCCTTGGTTCATGCTCACTAATTTACCCCCTTTGCATAAGCTAATGGAGTTTTCATGGTATACATTGAATAGTGTAAGGTAAATTAAGAAGTGGGTGTATCGGGTGATGATGATATTGGTTATTATCATGTTGGGAAAAAAATTTAATTAATTAACAAAATACATACACCTTAGTGAGTTGTTGATCTTTTGACAGAGAAGATCCTTCCTAGTCGTGAAATGGGTATGGCATTAGAGGGTTGCAACTTATTACTAGAATTTGAGTTTAAAAGTCAAATTTACATGCATGGATCAAGAATGAAATCTGGGAGGATATCATAAGTAATTAAACTCATTCACTTTATACCAATTCATAGTGCCCAAGTAAGTTGATTATTAAGTATCTTCAGAGGGAGACATCTCAAATTATGTGATATATCTTGAGACACGATCTGTAACAGAATACCAAGTTTAAGCTTTGGTGTTGTTAAAAGAATTTCTTAAATTAAACCGAAAACAAAGGGCAAGAAGGAATTCTAGCTATCCCTATACAATCTCTTTTAAAATTTAACCTTTCAGCATATAATTTTAACTTAGCTAGCACACTCAGGGCATATGCTTAGTATTCTATACAACTTATAGATCAGAAATGATACACTATGGCCAAGTCCCAACATCGTGATAGAACCTATATAACATAGTCTCATAGAACCATCTTATGGGAATCTTGAACCATAAATGCAAACAATATAACAGCTAGAGCATTCTTGGTTTAGAGCGTGTGAGGTAGCCATAACACATAAAAAAAACCCGCCTAGAAGCTAAAAGCGATACATCGTGAGATATTTCTCATATTGTGTCATATGTCGACATCACTAACGGACCTTGGGAGGGTGCACAGTGCCTTTCGTATTTCACAGCATAGGAAATAGGCTTCCAACCTAAATCACACCACTATGGCAAGACCTATAGAGGTTACCAAAAACTTAGTTTATGAAGAATGACCTGTACAGATATTAGAGCATAGGGTTAGAACCCCGTAATAAGGCCATTTCTCTAATAAATTAGCTATTGGCTAAGCATGTGTCGTCAAAAGCCACATGATTGATTTCACCAGTAGAACTGAGGGTGCATAGTGCTTTTCGTATTTCATAACTTAGGAAATAGTTTCCCAACCTAAATCATATCACTATGGCAAGGCCGATAGAGGTTACCAAAAACTTACTTTATGAAAAGGGACTTGTATAGATACTGGATTGTAGGGTTAGACAACTCCCTAATAAGACCATTTCTCTAGTAAAAGAGCTATTGGCTAAACATGTCTCGTCAGAACTCACATGGTACACTAAGGAGGATATAAGAACCAAATACCTTTATGTATTTTGAGATAAATCAGATAGTCCCTTCGAATTTTCAATTTTTGAGGATAAAACTAATTTTAAGGGGGAAGGACTGTAATAGCCGGAACCTAATCAACACTAATAACCATAGTTAATCCTAGGCCAACTAAGTTGACTGCTGCATTTTAATTCAGTATTTGAAATATTTATCTAATTGCAGGCTGAGACGTCATAGTGGCCTCGAAATGAGATTTAATCATGCTCTCTGTAAGTCATTTAGAAATTCTAAATAAATAAAAATTAGTCAATTTATAAAAGTGGGTAAAAGTTATAATTTGTCATGATATACATATGTAATTCCCCAAGCGTGCTATGTAAGTAGCACCACAATATAAACAAATGAAAAAAATAAATGTGGAAGGATATATTAACCAATGTGGGTAAAATTTTTGGCTTTCTCAAAAGTAAATTGTGAAGTTGCGGAAAAAAAGTCCAAATATTAATTGCAAATATTTACTAGCCAGAAAAGGGAATTGTTCTATTTAGGGAACAAAAAGATTTTAGGGGTAGTTAAAAAAAATACAATGACCTAAGCTAATTAAATCTCACTCCCTCTTTTCATCGACTTGAACTTGAAGCCCTCCTTTTTCCTTCACAGCCATGCCCCTTGTTATTCTTCTTCTCCCTTGCACTTGGCCCCTGCTGTGCCACCTGCACTTGCCACCAACCTTGGCCTCAGCTAACCCATCTTCCACCCCTCTTAGTCTCTGTTCTTATCGTTTTGAGATGAATTCTAAGTCCCTCTAAATTGATTTCACCATTTCATTTCAAAAATTAATGAACATATTTTGTTTAGCTCGGATGAGTGTTAACATTTGTTAATTTAGAATCGTTGTGATAATTGTATGGTCTGGAATCGTTGGGTGTTAGGGGTGTTTATGAAGGAAGTAAGTATTGTGTGTGGATGGTGAATGAAGCATCCATATATTTTAATTGTGTTGAGGTTTAAGGAATTGTTAACTAAACCAAGGGTTGATTACGGGTGTTTTGGATAGTTGCCATGGAAGAGCGGAAGGGTGGAGGTAGGATTTGAGGTTGGAGATGGGGTTAGGGGAAAAAGGAAGATGGAGTTTTTGGGTACTTTGAAATAGTATATGTTGCTTGTTTGTGAATTAGAGCATGATTAGAGGAGTGAGTTATGTGCTAGTAAGTGATTTGGTTGGAATTAGTGATTAAAATTGGTTCTTTATGATATAATGAAAATAGTAAGGATGATGTATTGTATTTTAAGGTAATGATGAAGTTAGCAAATTAAAGGGATAATGAAATGGTGGATTATACTTAAATGGGTTAAAATTCACTTATTTCCTTAATTTAAACAAGTAACCAGTAACCAAATTTACGTTAAATTTGGAACATAGATACCTTATTAAATAGGTTCCAACAGTGTTCATGTTGCATTAAAAATAAAACTAAACCCATAAATTGAACTTACTGAGCTAAGCACTTTTCTCTGATAAATTTCTCATTTGTAATGGATGAAATTAAAGAAATAGTAGTGATAATGGTAATAATCTTAATAATAACGACAACAATAATGATAGCAAGAACCATAGAAATAATACTAACATTAGTAACAATGACAATAATGAAAATAGTGAAAGGGGTTATAACTTAGTGAAATTAATTAATTAACAATGAAAAGGGGGCTTAGTATGATTAAATTAATAAAGAATGAGAAATAAAACTCATATATATGGGCAATATATATCATACACATAGGAGTATATACTCTCACTTACTAAATAAATATATTTTTCCAGCATGTATTTACCATATAGACACATTTTAATATATTGTGTTGATGTAGCTTGTGGAAGTATGTATTTCTAGAAGTATAATATAAGCTTTACACACACACACATATATATATATATATATATATATGTGTGTGTGTGTGTGTGTGTGTGTGTGTGTGTGTGTGCGCGCGAGCGTGTGCATGTGCGTGTGTAATTAGATAATTATAAGTGCGCTACTAAATTAGGGAACAAATATTAAAAAAGATTGTGGGTTATTTGCAAAGAGTGCACTGACAAAACTATCATAGATTTCGTTAACGACATAAGTTTTGTGTAGAGCAAAAACAAGGCTGCTTTCATCATCGTTGGGCCATTAATTAAATAAGTCAAAGGTGGGACAGACAAAATTTTTAAATCGGGTATGTTTACTGCTCGTACCCTTCAAAAGTCAGAAATCTTTTACAAATATGAAAATCTCATCATATATAAGTATTCAATAACTCATTTCAAGCATTGTTTACTGCATAATCATATGGGCCCATTAGTTACGAATTATCAGGTCATAGGTCCATCAAATTACCCTCACGGCTTCAGCTCAGGCTTTTCAATAAGCTAAGGAGGTGTACACCTACTCAATGATCGCATTATGCATATGAGCTCATTAGTTTGGGTTTCCACTTTTAGATAATAACCAGTAATAGTTTAATATAATTTTCTCTTCCCCTATTGTTCGCACCAAAAATGAGTTATTTTTAAGGTACTTTTACACTAATTTTATGTTCATCATAATCGTATTTTTAAGGTTTTTATTTGATTTTATTTTATTTTGCAGGTTTTGAATAATTTCAGAAAAACGGCCAAAAATGCAAGGAAAATGGTGAAAAATTTCGGGAATTGAAGAACCGGCCTAAACGGATTTGAACCCGCCCAAGAATTGAAAAATTAGCCCAAAATGATAAAAGTTGAACCAGCCCAGTTAAAAAAAACCGGACCGGTCCAATTACCCTGTCCCAATTCAGCTTGGTTTTAACCCTCCTTACTTTCACTCTCTCTCTCTTCGCGTCCCTCTTCTTTCTCTAACCCCCGAAACCCAGAAATCCCGAGTTCTTCTGCTTCGCCCTCATCGTCCCCATCCTCGCTCCTTTCTCTCTCTACTTTGCATCTTTCTCTCTTCCACCTCATCACCATCGTTGTCCTCCTCCACCGCGTTTCACGCTAACGGTGCCAGCACATCATCTCGGCAACACCATCTTCGCCATCCACAACACCCCCAAATCGATGGTCGAGAATCGAAGCAAGGCATTGGGTTTGAGTATAAAAAGGAAGCAGACGCCATTGCTGAAGGGTTAGAGAATTTTTAGGTTTAATTTAGTTCATTTTCCTTCGAAATTCTCAGATGCAATTTTCGATTTCTAGGGTTAGGGTTTAATGTTAGGTAGTTGCAATTTTCGAGTGGTTGTAATTAAACACTGATTTTACTTAGTTTATAGCTAATCTTACGTTTTGTGAGGATTTGGTTTTGTTTAAATCGAATTGCAATCGCTTTTCGGCCCCCCTCCCCTGTTTGCTCTGTTTCTGTCAATGGTGAAATCGCCATTGTTGTTGGAGGGCTGAGCTGCAAAGCGAGGAGGCCCTATGTTTAGTAGGTGTAGTTCATTCCCCTTCCCCTTGAATCGAGTTGGTCGGAGGCAGAGAAGGTGCACGGTGAAAGCAGTGTTGTGCCTTGTAATTCCACTGAAGGATACACTCCCTGTGGCCTGAATTTGCTGGTTGCTCTTAGTTAGCATTGCTTTGGTCGAATGATGATGTTTGAGGTGCATTTTCTTTGCTCAGTTCAGTTATCTCATCCCTTCCCCTAAAATTTACCCCTGTTTGTTTAGCTTAATTAAGTTAGTCTTGTGCTTGCTGCTGGTAATTTGATGGTTGTTGATAATGGTGATTGATGGTTGTTGGTGGTTGATTGTACTCGTTCTTCCCCTCCCCGGTTTTGTTTCTTTGTTGGTTGTCATAGAGTTTGATTTCTGTTCTTGCTTCAACATTTAATATGAGCCTCAGTTTTGCTTTCCCTTTCCCTATTTTAGTTCACATTAAAAGCAGAATGTTAAGTAGTAAGTTAAGTTCTTATGGTTTAGTTCATATTTTAGGTCTGTTTAATTTCGGTTTTCCTCAGTTTGGCTTATTCAAGTAATTTGACTGATTTGAATATGGCGGGTTAGGTGATTTCAAGTTAGGTTAGGTAGTTTTAGGTTTTGATTTTAGTAGCCGTTTACGTCTAGTTAATGCATCATCTCCTTAATATATTCACATTTAGTCAAATACTTAGGTTTAGTTTGATTAAGATCACTTAATTTAAGTTGAGCACTTATGTTTCTGTGAATGACTTGGGGTTAGCATAATTAATATTAGGGCAATTAGCCAAACCATTCTCTCTGTAAGTGACCTCAATCTTTTCTGTCGTCCCTGTGGAGACGACCCTCGAGTACTACAGCAAAAGCTGTACACTTGTGGCTTTTATTTAAACTTTAAATTTTTCCCAACAAGCTTTTGGCGCCATTGCCGGGGATGGCGGCAAGAGATTAGGTCATCTTTTTATTTTCGTATATTACTCTTTTCGTACTGTGTTTTGGTGGTTTCATTAGTAGTTACTTAGTTGTTGTGATTCGTTTTAGTTGATTTCTTTATTTTGGTATCAATCGTCACTTATTTTAATCGTTTCTTCAAAAAAATTCAAAAATCCAAAAAAAATTTTTAAAATTCCAAAAAAATCCAAAAACATTTGAAAAATTTGAAAAACCACAAAAATTAGGAAATTTTGAGTTTGACCATTTTGTGTTGATAAGGCACGGGGTTTTATGACCAGTTGGGTTAGAGGCCCTGAAAATCGAAGACTAGTCAGAAGTGAGCCTGACCCTGACCTAGAACCTAAATCTAAGCCTGAATTAGAGAACATGGCACAAGAGAGGGCTTTAAGTGATATTTTCTATCCACCTCGAACTGCCTTGCCATCATGTTTTGTTATGCCTATTCTTGCACCAAATGTGACCTTCGAATTGAACCCTCATTATACTCAGATGCTCTCTAAGTTTTTAGGATTAGAGGATGCCTATTTGTTTTTAAGGAAATTCGAAGAAGTCTGTTCAATGATGCAATTTCCTAACATTCCTATTGATGTGGTGCGAATGAAACTCATTCCTTTTACCTTGAAGGATTCTGCTAAAAGATGAATGTATGGCTTGGCTGCTAATTCGGTCACTACGTGGAATGATTTCGTAAAATTGTTCTTAAGAAAGTATTTCCCAAATGCCAAGACTGTAAAATTAAGGAATGAGATTAACCAATTTATGCAACTTGATAGGGAGTCGTTTTGGAAATGCTTTGATAGATTTAAAACCTTGTTGGCTCGATGTCCACATCATGGATCAGACCAGGCCTGGTTGTGTCAAATTGTATATTAAGGACTCGATCAGCAAACCAGGACCATGGTCGAGTCTATGTGTCAGGGGGGTTTCCTTTCTAAGAACCCTATAGATGCATGGGAAATTTTAGAGGAATTGGCTGAAAAGACCATGCAGTGGGAAACTGCACGGGATGATAGCCTGAATTCTAGGTTAGTTAGGGGTGGCTTGCATTCAGTATCTGATGTGAGTCACTTGGAATCTAAGATTGCTGTTTTAGAAAACATGTTGAAGGGATTATCTCCCCAGATGTCTCAGCTATCTCAGACTTCTATAGTGTCTTGCTCTCATTGCCAGTCCATGGACCATTCGTTGAGTGCTTGTCCTTACTTCGCTTATCAATTAGCAAATGAACAAGAATAAGCAAGTATGGCTTTCCAGAAACCCAAGAATGACCCCTTCTCCCCTTTCTACAACCCAGGGTGAAGGAATCAGCCTAATTTTTTATAGAATAGTGGACCCAATGCTGTGGCTACTAATTCCCAGCCTGGGATGTTTCATGGAAACAATTCCCAGCCCCTTCTTCATCCTTCACACTCTTTTCAGAGACTAGCTTTTTCAGGTGCACCTAATGTACCAAGACCTCCACCTCCTGTAGCTCAAGTTCATCCTCCTCCCGGTTATACAGATATTGATAAATTGGAGAGGAGAATTAACAACAATGTGGAGAGAATGATTAATGCTAACATGGAAAAGATGATGGGAATGATGACCGAGCAATTTTCCCAGTTAGCATCTTCCTCTAGGGAACCAGGTACTTTCCTGAGTCAGCCTGAGGTAAACCCTAAGGGGCATGTCCCCTCGTCTTCCAGTAACCCTAGTGAGTCAGTTAGGAAGGTGAATGCGGTTATATCTCTTCGTTCTGATAGAGAGGTCGATAACCAAGTAAGAAATCCTACTGAACCTTGTAGATTTCCTCATCAGTTCTTCCAAAATCCATCTCCTTCTTTTACTCCAGAGACTGGTCCATCCAGTCAGTCAGGGGATCAGTCAGGAGATACACCTAATGGTGACTCCAGTACCCCAGAATGTCCTCCTCTTCAGTCCCCAGCTAAGGGAGAGCAGCCTCGAGAGAAAGACTCTGCACTTCTTAAGAATTCTTCTTCTCCTCAGTCTGAGAAATTTCAGACACCCTTGCCTCCTTTCCCTCATAGGTTAAAGGAGAAAGATCAGGATCATATTGAGAAAATTAGGGAGACCTTCTCTCAAGTCAAGATCAACATTCCCTTACTTGATGCTATCAAGTAGATGCCTCCGTATGCTAGGTTCTTGAAAGACTTATGTACAACAAAAAAGGATCATATTGAGAAAATTAGGGAGGCCTTCTTGACTTCTGGAGCCAATTCCATCCTCTCTCAGATACTGGCAAAGTATAAGGATCCCGTTTGCCCTACTGTGTCTATAGTCATAGGGGACCAGCTCATTCAGAGAGCATTGCTTGATTTAGGGGCTAGTGTGAATTTGATTCCCTTTGCTGAATATGAGAGACTAGAGTTAGGTGAGTTAAAACCCACCAGGATGGTCATCTAATTAGCTGATAGGTCGACAAGGGTACCCAGAGGGATAGTTGAGGATGTGCTGATTAGAGTGGGTGAATTTATTTACCCAGTAGACTTTGTAGTCATTGAGACTGAAAAGGTGCCCAACATAGCAAGTCAGGTTCCTGTGATTCTAGGGCGTCCATTCTTAGCCACTGCAAATACCCTTACTAACTGCAGAAATGGTATGATGAGATTGTCTTTTGGCAATATGACTGTGGAGTTGAATATTTTTAACTTGCAAAGGCAGCCTTCTGGATTTGATGATATGGAGTCTTCCACTCTTAATTGGGTAGCAGATTTCGTATTTGCTGATGTTTTGGATGATGAACTTGATACTGAGTATGAGTCATTTTTTATAGAGGATGAACCTGAATATGATGTGTTTGAGTTTGATGACTTATGCTTCACCACTGACTGTCTGCTTGCTGTTATGTCTGAATCTGTTGCTAAATCTATCTCCCCCATGACTCTTGAGTTGAAACCTCTTCCTGATTCTCTTAAGTATGTATTTTTAGAACCCGATGAATCTTTACTTATCATCATTGCTTTTGATTTGGATCGGGACCAAGAAGACAAACTAGTTTTTTTACTTAGAGAGAACAAGGAAGCTTTAGGATGGACTTTAGGAGACATTAAGGGTATTAGTCCTGTTACTGTGCAATATAGAATTCATTTAGAGGACCATGCTAAGCCCTACCGAGATCATCAGAGGCATTTGAACCCCACCTTGCAGGAAGTAGTTAAGAAGGAGGTCTTAAAATGGTTAGATCATGGAATCATTTATCCTATTTCTGATAGTGAGTGGGTTAGCCCTGTTCAAGTTGTTCCTAAGAAGATCGGTATTACTGTGATTAGGAACGATAAGAACGAGCTAATTCCTACTCGTGTGCAATCTGGGTGGCGTGCATGCATAGATTATAGGAAGTTGAATGCTGCTACAAGAAAAGACCACTTTCCCCTTCCCTTCTTGGACCAAATGCTAGAGAGATTAGCAGGACATTCCTTCTATTTCTTTCTGGATGGATATTCCGGCTATACTCAGATTTGTATTACTCCTGAGGATTAGGAGAAGACTACTTTCACTTGCCCATTTGGAACATATGCTTTTCGAAGAATGCCATTTGGACTGTGTAATGCCCCAGCCATCTTTCAAAGATACATGGTTTCTATTTTCTTAGATTTAGTAGAGCAATGCATGAAAATTTTTATGGATGATTTCTCTGTCTTTAGACCTTCCTTTGATGCTTGCTTGACTAATCTAAGGAAAGTGTTGGAAAGGTGTAGGGAGAAAAATTTAACTTTGAATTGGGAAAAATGTCATTTCATGGTGAAAAAGGGTATAGTCTTAGGTCATGTTATTTCCCAAGATGGAATTGAGGTTGATAAAGCTATGACTGACCTGATCATTAATCTTCCCCCTCCTACTAGTGTGAAAGAGGTACGGTCTTTTCTCGGACATGCGGGCTTTTATCGACGTTTCATCAATGATTTCAGTAAAATTGCTAAGCCCTTATCCAATTTGTTAGCTAAGGATGTGCCATTTTATTTTTCTGAAGCATGTCATGAGGCATTTTCCAAGCTTAAGAAGGCCCTTCCCTCTGCTCCTATCCTTCATCCTCCCATTTGGGGAGAGCCTTTTGAATTAATGTGTGATGCATCTGATTTTGCTCTTAGAGTTGTGTTAGGACAGTGCATTGATAAGAAACCTCATGTGATTTACTATGCTAGTCACACATTGAATGATGCTCAGTTAAATTATACTGTTACTGAAAAAGAATTTCTGGATGTTGTCTTTGGTTTTGAAAAGTTCAGATCATATCTGATTGGCTCACATGTGATTGTTTACACTGACCATTCGGCCCTTAAGCACCTACTTTCTAAGAAGGATGCTAAGCCTAGACTCATATGATGGATTTTGCTTTTACAAGAATTTGACTGCGAAATCAAAGACAAAAAGGGTTCTGAAAACTTTGTAGCTGACCACCTATCTAGGATTCTAAGCGAGAGTGAGTCTAGTGTTTCTGAATGCTTCCCTGATGAGCAGTTGTACACTGTCCACCCAGATCCTTGGTATGCAGATATTGTGAACTATTTAGTTGCTGGTAGGATCCCTGAAGTTTGGACTAAGAATGACAAAGACAGATGCTTCCACCTAGTGAAGTTCTTTATTTGGGATGACCCCTATTTGTTTAAATATTGCTCAGACCAAGTCTTTAGAAGGTGCATACCCGACCATAAAATGAGAAGTGTCTTGTCTTTTTGTCATGACCAGGTATGTGGGGGGCATTTTAGTGGTAAGAAGACAGCCGCCAAAATTCTTCAATGTGGATTTTATTGGCCGACTGTATTTAAAGATGCATTTGACTATTGTAAGAGTTGCCCTCGGTGTCAACAGCTAGGCAGAATCAGTAAGAAAAACATGATGCCACTAAACCCCATCATTGTGGTGGAAGTTTTTGATGTGTGGGGCATTTGTTTAATCCCAAATTATGATATTTTATACCCTTTTATTGTCTAATATTTGCTCGAAATAAATAATTAAAATATAATTTTAATAATGATTTTTATGTATTTTGTAGGAACTGAGGACACTATGAAAAATAAGTAAAGTTGCTCAAACAAGTGCAAGGATTGGATAAGATTGGAGTTACCAAGAAAGAAAGGAAGAAAATAAAAAAAAACGTCGGACCCGTGAATTGAGGCCAGTTTGCGGCCCAGCGAGCCTTGGCACCCGGTCCACCCTTTCCAGCCCACTCTTCTCCTCTTCTTTTCCCTCTCCCGGGCCAGCACAGAAGCCCAGTCGCTGCCCGACCTTCCTCTTCTTTTCCCTCTTTTCTTTTTCTTCTTTTAGGCTTGGCTTCCCCTCCTTCCGAGGCCTAAACGCATGCTTCCCCTTCTCTCTTCCCAGCGGGCCCGGTTCTTCCCCCCCAGCCCACCTCTCTATTTTACTCACTTAAGATCACGCCCTAGGCACGTGACTTCCATCTCACCTCTTTGATTCTTCTTTCCCCTGCGTAACCCAGAGCTCGAAACCCCCTTCTCAGCTCTGCCTCTTCATCTACTCCAACACAGCCATGGCAACTCTCGTTATCCTCCCTCATTTATTACATTAATTTTCATTTCCGCTATCCTTCTTCATCAACAGCAGTTTAACAGTTTCGAATCATTAAGGGGAGGTTTAATTCGGGATTGATGGGGGCAGTCAAGAGGTTGAAGGTCAGCATTTTTGGAGCCCTCAAATGGAGATTAAAGGGCAGCAGTAGAAAAGATTAACATAGCATAAAGTAGCAGTTCTTTCCGTTTCTTTGAGTTCTGTTCTTTGTTTTTCCAGTTACAGATCCAAAAAAAATTACATTCTGAAATTATGCAAATTGGGTTGCTTTTATTCAATTCGCATTTCGGGATTGCTTCTTGAATGAAGAGGTTTCTCTACTGGCATCAAATTTATGGTTTGAATCAAATTTAACTGGGTCTTGCTTTGCTCTGTTTCTTCACTTTGCTCTGCGTCAATGGTTGGGTTGTTTGTATGAAAAATAAATCATTACAGCTAAGTGTTGTGGGCTCAACTTATTTAGAGTTTGGTGCTTCATTCGTATTTTAGTCATTTCATTTTGCAAGTTAGAGCTTACAATTCTATGAATTAATATTGTTTACTTAATCTAATAATTCGTAGAATAACTTGACCTTGGTGTCGGATAATTTTAGCATTTAGTTTTAATTTAATTTAGAATTTTTAGTAATCTAGTTTCACCACCATCCCAGAGGATGATACCCGTAATTCGTACAACGATAAACCGTACGCTTACGGAAATCACAATAGTATTGATTTTATGGGACCATTTCCTATCTCTTTTGGGAATGAGTACATTTTGTTAGCTGTGGATTATGTTTCTAAATGGATCGAGGCTATCCCTTCTAGGACTAATGAAACCAAAGTGGTTGTGAAATTTCTTAGGGCGAATATCTTTGCTCGATTTGGTATGCCTAGAGCCATTATTAGTGACCAAGGTACCCATTTTAATAATAAATCTTTTGATGCTTTATTAAAGCGGTACTCCATAATCCACAGACTTGCTACTCCATACCACCCCCAGACAAGTGGCCAGGTAGAAGTGTCTAATCGTCAGATTAAACAGATCCTAGAGAAGACTGTGAGTAGGCATAGGAAAGACTGGGCTGATAAGTTGATAGATGCTCTTTGGGCATACAGGACAGCTTTTAAGACTCCCCTAGGTATGTCGCCTTATAGGGTAGTCTATGGGAAGCCTTGTCATTTACCTGTGGAGATAGAGCACAAAGCCTGGTGGGCCATTAGGAAGCTTAACTTTGATTTGACTGAAGCTAGTGAAGAGAGACGACTGTAGCTAAGTGAGCTCGATGAGATCAGAGCTGAAGCCTATGAGAGTGCTCGTTCGTATAAAGAGAGAGCAAAGTTGTTTCATGACCGACAGATTTTTAGGAAGGAATTCACCCCCGGCATGAAAGTACTTTTATATGACTCTAGGTTTCATCTATTTTCAGGGAAATTGAGGTCCCGCTGGACAGGTCCTTATGTTGTCTCACATGTTTTTCCCTATGGTGCAGTCGAAGTTCAGGATCCTCTGACGGGTTCCACCTTCAAAGTAAATGGTCAGCGCTTAAAGCCATTTCTGGAGCTGCCGAGCCAAGAAGATGTGGAGTGTCTGATACTCCACAATCCTAGCCATGATCAGTGAATGCCACTGCGATAGTTTGGGTGTACTCAGCACCCAACCTGGTTTGCTAGAAGCTTCTTTCCTTTTTCCCTTTCTTTCTCTCTTTTCTTCTTTTGTTCTATTTTCATTTACTTGTCTAGTTGACTGTTTTCTTTTGATTATTTTGGAGTTTAGCTATTTGTGACCTTTGGATGTGCATACTTATTCTACTCCCAATGAGGACATTGTGAAGTTTTAGTGTGGGGGTGAGGTGCCTTTTTTTTTCAAAAATTCAAAAATTCAAAAAGATTTTGGTTTTAGTTTTTGGGAATGTTTGTACTATTTCTGATTAGTTTGAATCTCCTGTACTTTGTTCGTTAGCTTGTATATAAATAGGATGTGCGTGATAAGTTTCCGACCTCGAATGTGATAGTCTAGGCCCTAGTTCAAACCCCAGTAGTTCATTATAGGTTGTGGAATCCAGTCCTTACTTACTTCTTCATCATTATCTTTAGGTCTTAGGTTTTCTAAGAATGATTCTCCCACTAGCTTGTGACATAATTGCTTTGAAAAATGGTTGAAAAAAATTGTATTGTGAATAAGTATGAAATAAAGAAAAAAAGAGATGAAAATAAAGTTTGGAATGACAAGTATCCCTTTGAGGCATGCGCTACTGGGTGTTTCCCTTTGAGGCACGTGCTACTGGGTGTTACCCTTTGAGGCAATATTGCTACTGGAAAAGCTTGCTTCTAAAGTCAGTATGGTAATAATGTAGTTGTGTCAGTCAAGTGGGATTGAGTTAATTCTGGCCAATCTAAGCCCTGAGATGATGATACAATTACACATGAGCACCAGAATGGATTCAAGACCTTGATGTTCAATGGGGTGAAAAATTAGTGCTTTGATGTCATTTAGGGGGTGGAGGGCTTTGAAGTACATTTTATGCATGTACAGGTCAATAATTGGGTACATGGGTGATTTAGCTGATTAGAATGTGTGCATATTTTTCCCAAATTTTGTACATATCAGTTTTGAAAAAAAACTAAAAAGATTTTTCTTTTATTTTTGAAATAATTTTGTCGGTATTTCACTTGGAAACCCTCATGAGACCTTACTCGTCCACTTGGGAGTCCAAGGGGTTTAAAGGGCTTGTTGCATACGCTAAATGCAACCGCGATTCCTACGACAGTGAGTTAGGATTTTCTTCTTTTATTTTTCACTTTCTTTTGGTTAGTTTAGTTTATTTTACTCGAGGACGAGCAAAATCTTAGTGTGGGGGTATTTGTTCACACCAAACATGAGTTATTTTTAAGGTACTTTTACATTAATTTTACGTTCGTCATAATCGTATTTTTAAGGTTTTCATCTGATTTTATTTTATTTTGCAGGTTTTGAATAATTTCAGAAAAATGGCCAAAAATGCAAGGATAATGGTGAAAAATTTCGGGAATTGAAGAACCGGTGTAAGACCCACCTTCGTTATTTTTACGTTAAGTTATCTGTCTTGCGTTTACGTTATAAAATCGTATTTTTAGTAACTGTGCGAGTTTTTAACGATTAAATTCATTAAAAAGAATGATTATTTGACTAATGTTATTATTGACGCTACTTATTTATAGAATATTTGAATTAACGTTAAACCAAGTTTTTAAAATCGTTTTTCGTTTTACTTGGCCGATTCCCAAAGTTTAAACCGAAATGTTCATTGTGGGTCGTTTCAATTCGGGTTTAGCCTAACCATTAGCGAGTACGGGACCGCAATTTAGTTGAATGATGTTAATTGAGCCCAAAAAAAAAGAAAACTGAAACAAAAAGGGAAGGGGGGCAAGTCGGGCCTCAAGAGCCCGAGACCCCGACCCCCCCTCTCCTTCTCACACTTCCTCTCTCTGCTTTGCTCTCTCTCTCTCTCTCTCTACCGTAGCTCTCTCTCTCTCTCTCTCTCTCTCTCTCTCTCTCTCGAATCTCTCTCTCTCACCGGCGACAGGCCAACTAGCACTGCCGCCGGCCAGCACGCGTCACCGGCGAGAGAAAGGGACGAACGGTCCCTCACACCACGCGTCTCAGCCGCCCATTCCACCCCCAAGTTTCCTCCACTTCCCACAGCCTCACACCCACGCGTCTACGCGCCCAAAACCGGCCGTCCACCGGCCGGAAACCGACGATGCACCTCCATCCCAGCCTCCTCTATAAATTGGGTGTTAATTTCTGGCCAAAATCAACCAAAAACACCACTAAATCGAAGCTAGGGTTTCGGGTTCTAGGAGTAGCCGAGCCAGGCGTGAATTGCTACCAATTTAGTGGGTAATGAAGCGATTCCAGGTGGGTGTTCTCGCCTCGTAAGTTATTCCTATTTTCGAAGTTAATTTTCAGCAGATTGATATTGCATGTCAAGTTAGGGTTTGTTAAATTCGTTAGAAATGTCAAGAAATGAGCTATCCATGCTTAGGTTCGATTCATTTGGTTGATTTATGCCTGAAATTGTAAATCGATGCGAATTATGTGCATTTAGCCTTGATTCGAGTCCATGAATGAAAACCATGCGTGAACTGTTAATTTGAAGTTATATTAACGTGTTTAGCTTCGATTCAAGTTGAAGAGTTAATGCATGAAAAAGAATTAAAAACGAAGTTGTATCAACGTGCTTAGCATCGATTCAAGTTAATGAGTTAACATGTGAAAAAGAATTAAAAATGAAGTTATATTAACGTGTTTAGCATCGATTCAAGTTAATGAGATAACGTGTGAAAAAGAATTAAAATCGAAGTTGTGTTAACGTGCTTAGCTTCTATTCAAGTTATTTAGCTAATATATGAAAAAGGATTAAAATCGAAGTTCTTTTAATGTATTTAGCTTCCATTCGAATAAATTAACCAATGCATGCAAATGAGCTAATTTTCGAGGTAAATGAAGGGTGTCTGGCTGCGAATCAAGTAGTTTAGCCAATGCATGTTAAACGAATTAATCTCGAAGTTGTATAAACATGTTTAGGTTCGATTCGAGTTAAACTGGCTAATGTACGTAAACGAATTAAATTCGAAGGTATTGAAATATGTTTAGCTTTCATTCGGACCCTTTTTAGTACATTCATGCTTAGGAAAGTTACTTCGAAATGCATCGTATATATTTAGAATCAAATTATGTTTGATTTACTGAATAAAGTGTTGTCGATTTATGGATAAATGTGGCTATATGTACGCTTGTTGTAACGCACCGCTGAATGGTGTTGGTTGCTCAGGTAAGAGCCTAAACCTCACTCCCTTTTACATAAGCTAATATGATAATATGTTGTGATTAATAAATCGATGAATCGAGTTGGTAGTTGGATGGTTTGAGGAAAGAATTATGAGCGTTCGAGGTCTTGTGGTACGGTGCAAGTGAGGAGGGGGACTGGGTTGTGAATTAACCGTAATCGTGTGAGTTACGAGGCCATGTGTGGCTCATTGTGTTGTTGAAATGATTATGAAGTGTTTGAATGTGAAACGTGTGAATCCCTTTCCCCCTTTTATGTCTAAGATGCAGTATGTGTGTAAGTGTGGTGATTTGACAAAGAACGTTTCTCGTGTTTTCAAACTGATAATAGCCATGATTAATAGCAAGCAATGGCCTATTTTCGCTATACAAACAGTGTTTGGGAGTGAACCTGCTTGAAGGGGGGAATTCCTAAAACGGTTTAGAAAAGTGTGAGTCATGTGATAAATGATTTTACCAAAAGACACAACAAAATTATTAGCCGTTGTGGCCCATACGCTTTAAAGTGGCTAAGATAATGTGCTTCGGACCATATGAAAAGAATGAAAAGAACGATGTTATATGAAAAGAATGAAAAGAATGATGTTACCCTAGGAGATAAGTCCGGATAAACCCTAGAGGCCCTGACGAGGGCTAATGTAATGGTCCGATATGTAGCCACCCCAGGAGTAAGAGCTTAAGCGTGAGCGTTAGGTCTCACTATGGGGTCGAGAATAATTCTCACCCAATCAGCACCCTGTAATGATCTTATGCCAGAAGTACTTTCGTACTAAGTTAAGAAAAGCAATTGGCTCTTTGCCATTTTTAAACGATTAAAAAGGAAAGGAAGTTCTTTTTATGGGCCCAAAAGGCTATATGTTATGATGTATGAAAAGCTTATAAGGGTCGTTACACGACCAAACAAAATGAAACTTCCTTTGAAGACTAAGAAAACGTTTTCAACAAAAGAAAGAAAGCTTTCAATGAATGAGTTATGAAATGATCCTCAAGCATGTTTGAATGTGGATTCTTAGCCCATGTATTAAAGGAAAGCTTTCAATGGATGCATTATGAATGATTCTTAAGCATGGTTGAACGTGGATTCTAATCTTATGTGGCATCATTCTTATCCATAGCAAATCTGTCAGATTTAAAGTGTATGAGATGAGAAAGAAAGTTATAGCACGTTAAAAATTCCATGAATGAAGGCGTCTCTTCCTAAAAGAATGAACGTTGATATGTGAATAGCATGCGAGGGTGTCATATAGCTCAATATGATGTTAAAGGTACTTAAATGCTTGATATGTGTTTATGTGTGTGATATGTATATTATATGAATGAACGTTGATATGTGAATAGCATGTGAGGGTGTCATATAGCTTAATATGATGTTTAAAGGTACTTAAATGCTTGATATGTGTTTATGTGTGTGATATGTATATTATATGAATGAACGTTGATGTGTGAATAGCATGCGAGGGTGTCATATAGCTTAATATGATGTTTAAAGGTACTTAAATGCCTGATATGTATTTATGTGTGTGATATGTATATTATATGAATGAAATGCCAAGAAAAGTGTATTTATGAAAAGGGATAACCTTATATACACATCATATGATTGAGGGTTCATGTATAGTTTAAATGGAGTGTTAGGAAGTTATGTTATGAAAAGAAAAGATCCTTATACTTAGCCTTCAATGCTTATTCATGTGCCTAACTGCTTGCTAGTAAAGAACCCCGTCGTTGAGGAACCTAGAAATATAATTGAGTGGTCGAAGTGAACTTTATGTTTAGTGATCCTCCCATAAAGGTTCTATGAATATCTATTATGATAGTAAAGTATGGAAACGTGATATGTGACTAGTAAAGATAGTATTGCCTGCAACGGTTTTGGTTTTAAGGGGGTTGGGGGACACTCACTAAGCGTGTGGTTGCTCATCCCACTACTCTTTCCCCTTTTCCCCGGGTTTTCTTTCTGACAGGAAGAAGTTGAGTTAGATAAGTCCAGAAGGAATCTATTGTTGCTTACAAGGCGTCGTATGTGCTCATTTGAAGGGATCTTACGTGTTTAATGAAGTCATGTAATGTACTCTTAGTTTATAAAGGTTTGTAAACGATTATTCTAGTTCATGTAATGCATATGGCATAAAGGTCGCTCTGTATGGCCGCCTGAGCCAACCGTCAAGTTAGTTAGATGTCTTCTTGGTTTAATTTAGCTAAGTTTTGGGATGTAAATCTTAATACTCCGATTTTGTTAACCGATGAGTTGTATCTTCCTTTTCTTCTTTATTCATGAATCAATCTGGTTGGTGTACTCCGAGTTAGTGGCTCGTTGAGTTATGAACTCCGGCGTGTGCCGTTGAGCTATGTTTTAAATGTTTTGCGCTTCCGTTGATTTACAGGGACTTATTGTAAGGCTTTTAGCCTGGAAATGGTCAGTTTTTAGGGGGAACTCTGTCCGTTTCATCCTACTAATTAAGTAAGAAGTTAGGAAAGCGTAACGCTTCTGGCCTACGGGCTGGGGCTGTTACAAATGGTATCAGAGCAAAGGTCCTGCGACCATAGGCCGCAACCCGAGTCTTGCATTTCATATAGTCGCCTAGGAACGTATTTAGGATGAGGTGCTATATGCCGTGCCTTTGTGATGGAGATCCAACCGTGACCATGAATACCTACCCTCAAGGTGGTCCAAAACAATCAGATTCAATGGCTAAAGTGCAAAAAAAACATGCCTAGTTTGCCTTAGTTATTTTCAGCCTTCATCCTGTTTTCAGCCCGTGAACAAGCCCGGTTTTGTACACATTATTACGTGACCTTCCAATGGATATGATTGGGATGCAGGAGGCCTAACTTTAAGTTTAAGATGTGTTCTTTCCAATAAGACCAATTGCAAGTCATTTGGAGGTCATTTGCTACCTCAAATCAGCTGTTGAAGTCAAGTGCTCAAAACTGTTTCAGTTCTGCCCAGTTCTGGAAATGGGTCTGTTTGGAGACCAAAGCTCCTCCATTTGGACTGAAACTTTTATGGCTTGAAAGTGCATTAAAAATATTATCAAGTGGCCATAAAAAAACCTCAGCCAAATTACACACCTAAGGAGCTATTAACCAGCAAATTAAGGGAAGAAAATCCCTTTTATCCGGGTAAAGACAGCCAGCTGCATTTTGTTCTTTTTGAGGTGTTTTTGCTCTTATCAAGGTTTAATCCACTTGCAAAGGTCATGATTAAATGCCTTGAAGCTGATTATGTCCTCCCAAGCCTCCCAAGCTGACAACTCAGCCTCAAGATCAACAATTAAGTGTTGTCAAGCCACGGTTTAATCTAACCGTTTTTGATGTTGTTTTGATTTTCGGGTTTTAGCCTAGTTTAGCTTCTAATTTGACTTTGTAAGCTGAATGCTTGTGTTTAGGAGGATTATAAGACCTCCCTTGCTGCCTTGTATGTTCAGTTAGTTGATGCATTTGAATGAAGTTGAGCCTTAGCTCCTTTGAACTCTCAAAACTCTCTTCTAGCTTATCTCTATCTTTGGCCGGGTAGGGTGGTGATCTAGCAAGAGTCTTAACCTCTCTTTGGTGGTGTTTCTGTATCCAAGGAGTTGTTAAGGGCCCTAGTACTAAACTTGGTGGTGTTTCTGTATCCAAGTGAGGTGCTAGATTCGGTTCCACTCACAAAACTATCCTAGTTTGAGCTTGTGTTTACAAAGGAAGCTTGAATCCGTTTGTTCTCCTTACATTCTAATTTGGTTTGCTTTGGTTGTTCCCCTTTGAGATACATCATATTTGGTATCAGAGCTAAGGCTTCCCTAGGCCTAAGCTTGCTGCCTAACACCCTTCCAATCACCCAAACACATTTTCCCCACAAAGAAAACCAAAACCGTGCCCCACATTTTTCACTGAACAGAACTTCAGCACGGCCCCTCCATGCCAAGATGCACGATCGTGCCACTTCTTCCCCCAGCCACATTCTGACTTTCACACAAAATCCAGAACTTAAGCGCGGTCACCCCGTGCTACTGAGCACGACCGTGCCACTACCAGTTTATGGTATTCTAACTTGTTCCAACATGAGTGCAACTAGCATGACCTTGGAGGAAAAGTTCGAAGTCCTCATGAAGAAGTACGAGTCATTGAGGATACAAAATGAAGAAATCAAGGGCCAAAATGAGTATCTGAAGCGCCAACTTGGAGAATCCATGAAGCAAAGACGGAAAGAGATGAGGAGTTCCCGTTCCTCCAACTCCTCCGAATCTGACCAAGGTGAAGATAACCAAGAAGCAAGTCATCACCTTGAATCTTTAAGTGATGATGAGCCTTTTAGAAGACCAAGAAGAAATGGGAGGAGCACTCCAAGTTTCGGAGATATCAAGGTGGAGGTCCCGGAATTTGAAGGGAAGCTTGACCCCGACGAGTTCTTGTAGTGGCTTCAAACCGTAGAGAGGATTTTTGACTACAAGGAGATCCTGGAGGAAAAGAAAGTGAAGCTTGTTGACATTAGACTCCATAAGTATGCTTCTCTTTGGTGGTCTAACTTATGTGCCAAAAGAGCTAGGTAAGGAAAGGGAAAGATTTGAACATGGGAGAAAATGAGAGCCAAACTTAAGGCCCGTTTCTTACCCCCATCTTACCTACAAGATAACTACTCCCAACTTCACAACCTTGTCCAAGGTAACATGAGTGTTGAGGAGTATACTAGGGAGTTTGAGAAGTTGTTGATCAAGTGTGACTTGAGGGAGCCCGAAGAGCAAACCATAGTGAGGTATTTGAGAGGGTTAGATCCTAAAAATGCTCATGTGGTAGAATTGCAACAATATACTACCTTTGATGAGGTTTGTGTTTTAGCCCACAAGGTTGAACAACAAAAGAAAGGCAAACCCCTCAAAAGAGACTTTCCCGAAACCTTTCCCGAGCCTTTCAACAAAGGGAGCTTTTTTCCACCTTCTAAACCCACGGTTCCAACCCCTCCCACCACACAAAAGAACCAAGCTCCTCAAAAGAGGCTAACCCTTCCAAACCGTCCAAACCCCACAACCTTGAACACAAGAAGATGTTTTAAGTGTCAAGGTCTAGGCCACATAGCCTCGGAATGTCCAAATAGGAGAGTCATCTCCTTGGCCGAATGGGAAGCGACTAAGGAGGAAAAGGACGAGGAGGACAAGGAGGTGTATTTCATGGAGAAGGTCGTGGAGGAGGCGGACGAAGGAGAGTTACTTGTATTGAGGAGAGCCTTAAGTAGCCATAAAGGAGACAAGGAGGACCAAAGGGAAGACCTATTTCACACAAGATGCACGGTCCATGGCCAAGTGTGCTCCGTGATTATCGATGGTGGCAGTTGTGCGAACGTGGCCTCACTTAGCATGGTGAAGAAACTCAATCTCCAAGCCTCAGCTCACCCCCATCCTTACAACATCCAATGGCTCAATCAAGGTAAAGGATTGCAAGTAAATTCGAGGTGCTTGATTTTATTTTCCATTGGTAAAAGTTACCAAGATGAGTTGTGGTGCGACATCATCCCCATGGATGCATGTCATCTTTTGTTGGGAAGGCCATGGTTGTTTGACCGAAAGGTAATGCATGATGGCTATTTGAATACTTATACCTTTCAAAAGGATGGAAAGAAGATCACCCTTGCCCCCCTAAGCCCATCCCAACTCCACAAAATTAAGCCCTAAAGGAACCGAGAGCATTCGGACTTACTCCTCACTACTAAAGAGCTACTTCTCAAGGTCCCACACTATGAGTTCAAGGACAATTTGAGAGCAAATTCTCCTCAACAAGGGGAGGATGATGGAGATCCATCTATGCCCATGAATACCTACCCTCAAGGTGGTCCAAAACAATCAGATTCAATGGCTAAAGTGCAAAAAAAACGTGCCTAGTTTGCCTTAGTCATTTTTAGCCTTCATCCTGTTTTCAGCCTGTGAACAAGCCTAGTTTTGTACACATTATTACGTGACCTTCCAATGGATATGATTGGAATGCAGGAGGCCTAACTTTAAGTTTAAGATGTGTTCTTTCCAATAAGACCAATTTCAAGTCATTTGGAGGTCATTTGCTACCTCAAATCAGCTGTTGAAGTCAAGTGCCCAAAACTGTTTTAGTTCTGCCCAGTTCTGGAAATGGGTCTGTTTGGACG
Source organism: Carnegiea gigantea (assembly GCA_029747015.1). Taxonomy (NCBI): domain Eukaryota; kingdom Viridiplantae; phylum Streptophyta; class Magnoliopsida; order Caryophyllales; family Cactaceae; genus Carnegiea; species Carnegiea gigantea. Next base: position 125,204 of record JAKOGI010001322.1, read on the forward strand.
ACCAAAGCTCCTCCATTTGGACTGAAACTTTTATGGCTTGAAAGTGCATTAAAAATATTATCAAGTGGCCATAAAAAAACCTCAGCCAAATTACATACCTAAGGAGCTATTAACCAGCAAATTAAGGGAAGAAAATCCCTTTTATCCGGGTAAAGACAGCCAGCTGCATTTTGTTCTTTTTGAGGTGTTTTTTGCTCTTATCAAGGTTTAATCCACTTGCAAAGGTCATGATTAAATGCCTTGAAGTTGATTATGTCCTCCCAAGCCTCCCAAGCCGACAACTCAGCCTCAAGATCAACAATTAAGTGTTGTCAAGCCACGGTTTAACCTAATCGTTTTTGATGTTGTTTTGATTTTCGGGTTTTAGCCTAGTTTAGCTTCTAATTTGACTTTGTAAGCTGAATGCTTGTGTTTAGGAGGTTTATAAGACCTCCCTTGCTGCCTTGTATGTTCAGTTAGTTGATGCATTTGAATGAAGTTGAGCCTTAGCTCCTTTGAACTCTCAAAACTCTCTTCTAGCTTATCTCTATCTTTGGCCGGGTAGGGTGGTGATCTAGCAAGAGTCTTAACCTCTCTTTGGTGGTGTTTCTGTATCCAAGGAGTTGTTAAGGGCCCTAGTACTAAACTTGGTTGTGTTTCTGTATCCAAGTGAGGTGCTAGATTCGGTTCCACTCACAAAACTATCCTAGTTTGAGCTTGTGTTTACAAAGGAAGCTTGAATCCATTTGTTCTCCTTACATTCTGATTTGGTTTGCTTTGGTTGTTCCCCTTTGAGATACATCACTTTGTGTGCAAATGCGCTCCTTGTTGTGAAAGTCGGTGCGTCTAATGAGCTATGCATGGCTTTAGTGAACTTATTAATTGCATAAGTGAGCCTTATATTAGGGTGTGGACTGAATGACTCGCGTATTCTTGAATGAGCTAAGTGTTAGCTTAGCAGTGATTGCTTAACAAATGCGCCTTGATGATTTAAATCAAAGGTTTAAAGTGTCCTTGGATTGAACTCGAACGGTTGAAATTGTTTGAACTCTAAGCTTATTCTTGCCCCTAAGGTACGATTTGCTCCTCGGGCCCCGTAATGGAGTGAGTAGACGTACTTAATGGTTGGTAGGGATAGGCTAGAGGCAGTTGGACTATTTCTCGTTTGAAAACCTAGGGATTTTAAAAGTTGAGACTTTTCTAAATAGTGAATTAAGATGTTTGCTTCGCATTGAGAGACCCTTCTAATTATGTGGTTAGGTTTTAATGCCACATTTGAAAGCTTGCATTTGCTTTATAACCACACTCGAGTCTCTGCCACTGTTGTAAGTTTCTATGTGCAACTAAACGTTTTAGATGCCTGTCTGCCAAGATGCATATGTTCCTTGATGTGTAAATGACAAGTTATAAGCGACTAAGAATTACCCCTCTTGACTAAAAGCTTCTTTTTGACAATAAACCTTTTTCGTGAATGTTTGATTGTTAAGAAGGCTGAGTGATAGCTTCGTGTGTGCGCATGCCAATATGAGTGATTGTGGCAGAGTCCTGTTGATTATGACCTAAGTGTTATCCCATACGTGTTATTGACACTTAGATTCGTTCTTACGCCTGTTAGTCGGTTGATGGCTAATTTTTAATGATTTTGACAAGTTTCAAGACATACCTTGACCTTTGTTTGCAAATGAGAAATGCAATCTTGTATGCCCTTCTAAATGACCCCTCATGTGACATTAGTTGTGAACTTGAAACCATGGCATGTTGCACAACGTACGGACCTTGAAAGCTTATATAGTCACTTAGAATGATATGCAGGGCCAACTGTATGTTTATTAACTGACGGTAAAGTAAGTAAGCTATGTGGTGCTTCTTCGACTTGATTCTTATTGGGTATGTCACTTAATTGGCCAAAGAATTCAACCTACATGAGTTGTTGCTTCGTGTAGTCATAGTTAGCTAATCACTGCATAGCATATAGTCGTTATGTTGTGGTTAAATTGCTGATTGTGCACGTATACCATAGTGTGGTTGCGCGATTGTAACCTTTGTTTTGAAATGTTTATCTCTGAATGCACCATTGAATGGCATGCTAGAATAATCATGATTGTAAGGGAGTTACTCATCTTCTATTCGAACTAAGGTCTATGCCTCTTATGTTTGATTAGTGGCTAGTTACTTATATGCCTAGTAAAAAGATCTTGTGACGTAGGAGTTCGCATTCGCAATTGTATATGCCTTGTACATTCTATACTTTAGCCATACCACGTGCTAGCACACCCGTGACTCTAGTTGGATGCTTGACCTTAAGGCATATGAATGGATATGTGGGGGAAAAAAATCAAAAAAAAAAAAATCAATCAACCCCTGGCAAGGTTCAACCGAGTGTCCTGGCATAATAAGATTGAGTTAGCGTGTATTGTGTTGTGCATGATGAGCTTTAGGTGATACATGATATGAAAACCTTGAATGATGCTTCGCTAGACATAATGCGTGCTGCTGATGCTGTCTAACCATACCTTGGCTATTATGTGAGGCTATCCCTCCAACTAGTTATCTGGTAGCTAGGCCTGGTACCGTTTTGCATATTACCATTATTGCTTCTCAAGATGCATCTATATATACACGTATTCACCTATGAGCACCTCAAATGTGTTGGTTGAACTTAGAGTCATATAGGAGTCTTTGCCATAACCTTTTATTGAGTTGTGAGGCGTAGTTGTCAATATAACCAACCAGAATGATGTATGAGTTGTAAAAAGGCAACACTAGCCATAAAAACCTTGCACTAAACCCACCACAGCCCAGAAACCATATATTTACTCCCCTATACAATTGATGTGTGGATCTATACGGACCTATTACTGCGCATCGACCCATATTCTTGTTTTGTAACCTCCCAAGTTATATCCTTGCGTGATTAATGGTGGTCGAACTTGTTATACTCTTTCATGTTGTTTACCACATATACATGATGGATTAATTCATGTTGCATGTAATTCTTCGGTAAAAACGTTGAGTTGTTGATTTCATGCTATGTCATTGTGCTAAGGTGAACCTACGTGATACTATGAATTGTTCTTATCATTCTAGAGTGTCATAGGGGTCTCAGGGTTAATTGTTATGACCCTTGTTTGTTGCGGCCTGAAGTCATACCCTTGGACGCCAACCCATAGCGATACATGTGCATAGAACTCCTTGTCATGATACGAGTAGTGTGTAGGTGATTCAAAGTCCTCATCCCTTTTTGAAATAAGTTTAATATGTTTTCCACGCCAACTCATTTGCCTCACTTCAATACGATTTACCCTCGGCGCCTAAATAGAGCGAGTAGACGCTTGAAGAGATTGATGAGGAGGATACTGGATACCATAAGACAATTTTCTTTTGATTTAAAAAGAAGTAGTGATTGCAAAATGGAACCTTTTGGAAACCCACCGTGTAGGTCTTACCTGCGTGCGTTCATTTTAGGAAAAACCGAACTTAGATTTGGAATTTCGAGGACGAAATTCTTTTAAGGGGGGAAGAATGTAAGACCCACCTTCGTTATTTTTACGTTAAGTTGCCTGTCTTGCGTTTACGTTATAAAATCGTATTTTTAGTAACTGTGTGAGTTTTTAACGATTAAATTCATTAAAAAGAACGATTATTTGACTAACGTTATTATTGACGCTACTTATTTATAGAATATTTGAATCAACGCTAAACCAAGTTCTCAAAATCGTTTTTCGTTTTACTTGGCCGATTCCCAAAGTTTAAAACGAAATGTTCATTGTGGGTCGTTTCAATTCGGGTTTAGCCTAACCATTAGCGAGCACGGGACCGGAATTTAGTTGAATGATGTTAATTGAGCCAAAAAAAAGAAAACTGAGACAAAAAGGGAAGGGGGGCGAGTCGGGCCTCAAGAGCCCGAGACCCCGACCCCCCCTCTCCTTCCCACACTTCCTCTCTCTGCTTTGCTCTCTCTCTCTCTACCGCAGCTCTCTCTCTCTCTCTCTCTCACCGGCGACCGGCCAACTGGCACTGCCGCCGGCCAGCACGTGTCACCGGTGAGAGAAAGGGACGAACGGTCCCTCACACCACGCGTCTCAGCCGCCCATTCCACCACCAAGTTTCCTCCACTTCGCACAGCCTCACACCCACGCGTCTACGCGCCCAAAACCGGCCGTCCACCGGCCGAAAATCGACGATCCATCTCCATCCTAGCCTCCTCTATAAATTGGGTGTTAATTTCTGGCCAAAATCAACCAAAAACACCACTAAATCGAAGCTAGGGTTTCGGGTTTTGGGAGTAGCCGAGCCAAGGACAAGTTCAAGGGGATTTTGGGCGTGAATTGCTACCAATTTAGTGGGTAATGAAGGGATTCCAGGTGGGTGTTCTCGCCTCCTAAGTTATTACTATTTTCGAAGTTAATTTTTAGCAGATTGATGTTGCATGTCAAGTTAGGGTTTGTTAAATTCGTTAGAAATGTCAAGAAATGAGCTGTCCATGCTTAGGTTCGATTCATTTGGTTGATTTATGCCTGAAATTGTAAATCGATACGAATTATGTGCATTTAGCCTTAATTCGAGTCCATGAATGAAAACCATGGGTGAACTGTTAATTTGAAGTTATATTAACTTGTTTAGCTTCGATTCAAGTTGAGGAGTTAATGCATGAAAAAGAATTAAAAACGAAATTGTATCAACGTGCTTAGCATCGATTCAAGTTAATGAGTTAACATGTGAACAAGAATTAAAAATGAAGTTATATTAACGTGTTTAGCGTCGATTCAAGTTAATGAGATAACGTGTGAAAAAGAATTAAAATCGAAGTTGTGTTAACGTGCTTAGATTCTATTCAAGTTATTTAGCTAATATATGAAAAAGGATTAAAATCGAAGTTCTTTTAATGTATTTAGCTTCCATTCGAATAAATTAACCAATGCATGCAAATGAGCTAATTTTCAAGGTAAATGAAGGGTGTCTGGCTCCGAATCAAGTAGTTTAGCCAATGCATGTTAAACGAATTAATCTCGAAGTTATATAAACATGTTTAGGTTCGATTCGAGTTAAACTGGCTAATGCACATAAACGATTAAATTCAAAGGTATTGAAATATGTTTAGCTTTCATTCGAACCCTTTTTAGTACATTCATGCTTAGGAAAGTTACTTCGAAATGCATCATATATATTTAGAATCAAATTATGTTTGATTTACTGAAAAAAGTGTTGTCGATTTATGGATAAATGTGGCTATATGTACGCTTGTTGTAACGCACCGCTGAATGGTGTTGGTTGCTCAGGTAAGAGCCTAAACCTCACTCCCTTTTACATAAGCTAATATGATAATATGTTGTGATTAATAAATTGATGAATCGAGTTGGTAGTTGGATGGTTTGAGGAAAGAATTATGAGCGTTCGAGGTCTTGTGGTACGGTGCAAGTGAGGAGGGAGATTGGGTTGTGAATTAACCGTAATCGTGTGAGTTGCGAGGCCATGTGTGGCTCATTGTGTTGTTGAAATGATTATGAAGTGTTTGAATGTGAAACGTGTGAATCCCTTCCCCCCTTTTATGTCTAAGATGCAGTATGCGTGTAAGTGTGGTGATTTGACAAAGAACGTTTCTCGTGTTTTCAAACTGATAATAGCCATGATTAATAGCAAGCAATGGCCTATTTTCGCTATACAAACGGTATTTGGGAGTGAACCTGCTTGAAGGGGGGAATCCCTAAAACGGTTTAGAAAAGTGTGAGTTATGTGATAAATGATTTTACCAAAAGACACAACAAAATTATTAGCTGTTATGGCCCATACGCTTTAAAGTGGCTAAGATAATGTGCTTCGGACCATATGAAAAGAATGGAAAGAACGATGTTATATGAAAAGAATGAAAAGAATGATGTTACCCTAGGGGATAAGTCCGGATAAACCCTAGAGGCCCTAACGAGGGCTAATGTAATGGCCAGATATGTAGCCATCCCAGGAGTAAGAGCTTAAGTGTGAGCGTTAGGTCTCACTATGGGGTCGGGAATAGTTCTCACCCAATCAGCACCCTGTAATGATCTTATGCCAGAAGTACTTTTGTACTAAGTTAAGAAAAGCAATTGGCCCTTTGCCATTTTTAAACGATTAAAAAGGAAAGGAAGTTCTTTTTATGGGCCCAAAAGCCTGTATGTTATGATGTATGAAAAGCTTATAAGGGTCGTTACATGACCAAACAAAATGAAACTTCCTTTGAAGACTAAGGAAACGTTTTCAACGAAAGAAAGAAAGCTTTCAATGAATGAGTTATGAAATGATCCTCAAGCATGTTTGGATGTGGATTCTTAGCCTATGTATTAAAGGAAAGCTTTCAATGGATGCATTATGAATGATTCTTAAGTATGGTTGAACGTGGATTCTAATCTTATGTGGCATCATTCTTATCCATAGCAAATCTGTCTGATTTAAAGTGTATGAGATGAGAAAGAAAGTTATAGCACGTTAAAAATTCCATAAATGAAGGCGTCTCTTCCTAAAAGAATGAATGTTGATATGTGAATAGCATGCGAGGGTGTCATATAGCTCATTATGATGTTTAAAGGTACTTAAATGCTTGATATGTGTTTATGTGTGTGATATGTATATTATATGAATGAACGTTGATATGTGAATAGCATGCGAGGGTGTCATATAGCTTAATATGATGTTTAAAGGTACTTAAGTGCTTGATATGTGTTTATGTGTGTGATATGTATATTATATGAATGAACGTTGATGTGTGAATAGCATGCGAGTGTGTCATATAGCTTAATATGATGTTTAAAGGTACTTAAGTGCTTGATATGTGTTTATGTGTGTGATAAGTATATTATATGAATGAAATGCCAAGAAAAGTGTATTTATGAAAAGGGATAACCTTATATACACATCATATGATTGAGGGTTCATTTGTAGTTTAAATGGAGTGTTAGGAAGTTATATTATGAAAAGAAAAGATCCTTATACTTAGCCTTTGATGCTTACTCACGTGCGTAACTGCTTGCTAGTAAAGAACTCCGTCGTTGAGGAACCTAGAAATATGATTGAGTGGTCGAAGTGAAGTTTATGTTTAGTGATCCTCCCATAAAGGTTCTATGAATATCTATTATAGTAGTAAAGTATGGAAACGTGATATGTGACTAGTAAAGATAGTATTGCCTGCAACGGTTTTGGTTTTAAGGGGGTTGGGGGACACTCACTGAGCGTGTGGTTGCTCATCCCACTATTCTTTCCCCTTTTCCTTAGGTTTTCTTTCTGACAGGAAGAAGTTGAGTCAGATAAGTCCAGAAGGAACCTATTGTTGCTTACAAGGCGCCGTATGTGCTCATTTGAAGGGATCTTACGTGTTTAATGAAGTTATGTAATGTACTCTTAGTTTATAAAGGTTTGTAAACGATTATTCTAGTTCATGTAATGCATATGACATAAAGGTCGCTCTGTATGGCCGCCTGAGCCAACCATCAAGTTAGTTAGATGTCTTCTTGGTTTAATTTAGCTATGTTTTGGGATGTAAGTCTTAATACTCCGGTTTTGTTAACCGATGAGTTGTATCTTCCTTTTCTTCTTTATTCATGAATTAATCTGGTTGGTGTACTCCGAGCGAGTGGCTCGTTGAGTTATGAACTCCGGCGTGTGGCCGTTGAGCTATGTTTTAAATGTTTTGCGCTTCCGTTGATTTACAGGGACTTATTGTAAGGCTTTTAGCCTGGAAATGGTCAGTTTTTAGGGGAAACTCTGTCCGTTTCGTCCCAGAAATTAAGTAAGAAGTTAGGAAAGCGTAAGGCTTCTGGCCTTGGGGCTGGGGCTATTACAACCGGCCTAAACGGATTTGAACCCGCCCAAGAATTGAAAAATTAGCCCAAAATGATAAAAGTTGAACCGGCCCAGTTAAAAAAAACTGGACCGGTCCAATTACCCTATCCCGGTTCAGCTTTGTTTTAACCTCCTGACTTTCACTCTCTCTCTCTTCGCGTCCCTCTTCTTTCCCTAACCCCTGAAACCCAGAAATCCCGAGTTCTTCTGCTTCGCCCTCATCATCCCCATCCTCGCTCCTTTCTCTCTCCACCTCGCATCTTTCTCTCTTCCAACTCATCACCATCGTTGTCCTCCTCCATCGCGTTTCACGCTAACGGTGCCAGCACATCATCTCGGCAACACCATCTTCGCCATCCACGACACCCCCAAATCGATGGTCGAGAATCGAAGCAAGGCATTGGGTTCGAGTGTAAAAAAGAAGCAGACGCCATTGCTGAAGGGTTAGAGAATTTTTAGGTTTAATTTAGTTCATTTTCCTTCGAAATTCTCAGATGCAATTTTCGATTTCTAGGGTTAGGGTTTAATGTTAGGTAGTTGCAATTTTTGAGTGGTTGTAATTAAACACTGATTTTACTTGGTTTATAGCTAATCTTACGTTTTGTGAGGATTTGGTTTTATTTGAATCGAATTGCAATCGCTTTTTGACCCCCCTCCCCTGTTTGCTTTGTTTCTATTAATGGTGAAATCACCATTGTTGGTTGGAGGGCTGAGCTGCAAAGCGAGGAGGCCCTGTGTTTAGTAGGTGTAGTTCATTCCCCTTCCCCTTGAATCGAGTTGGTTGGAGGCAGAGAAGGTGCACGGTGAAGGCCGTGTTGTGCCCTGTAATTCCACTGAAGTATACACTCCCTGTGGCCTGAATTTGCTGGTTGCTCTTAGTTAGCGTTGCTTTGGTCGAATGATGATGTTTGAGGTGCATTTTCTTTGCTCAGTTCAGTTATCTCATCCCTTCCCCTAAAATTTGCCCCTGTTTGTTTTGCTTAATTAAGTTAGTCTTGTGCTTGCTGCTGGTAATTTGATGGTTGTTGATAATGGTTATTGGTGGTTGTTGGTGGTTGATTGTACTCGTTCTTCCCCTCCCCGGTTTTGTTTCTTTGTTGGTTGTCATAGAGTTTGATTTCTGTTCTTGCTTCAACATTTAATATGATCCTCAGTTTTGCTTTCCCTTTCCCTATTTTAGTTCACATTAAAAGCAGAATGTTAAGTAGTAAGTTAAGTTCTTACGGTTTAGTTCATATTTTAGGCCTGTTTAATTTCAGTTTTCCTCAGTTTGGCTTATTCAAGTAATTTGACTGATTTGAATATGGCGAGTTTGGTGATTTCAAGTTAGGTTAAGTAGTTTTAGGTTTTGATTTTAGTAGCCGTTTACGTCTAGTTAATGCATCATCTCCTTAATATATTCACATTTAGTCAAATACTTAGGTTTAGTTTGATTAAGATCACTTAATTTAAGTTGAGCACTTATGTTTCTGTGAATGACTTGGGGTTAGCATAATTAATATTAGGGCAATTAGCCAAACCATTCTCTCTGTAAGTGACCACAATCTTTTCCGTCATCCCTGCGGAGACGACCCTCGAGTACTACAGCGAAAGCTGTACACTTGCGACTTTTATTTAAACTCTAAATTTTTTCCGACACCTATTTCGAACTAAAATGAATTAAAATGCGACTGATCCTAAAAAATGAATTTCTTTTCTTTACAGTATAGAGATAACCGTATTGGGTTTCAGCTTATTATTTGAATATTGTTTGGATTTTTGTGTTTTCGATGGAGTATTGGGGAAGTTTAGACACTTGGCAAGAAAATAAAATGACGAATCAGCTAGTGGGTCTTAATAGCTCACAGTGATGTTTTATAAAGTGTTGGGGTCATGGACACATAATAATTGTCTAGATTGAACTTTCATTTCATTGGTGCAAATATGAATTATATTTCCTTTGATTTTCATGTAAAAAAAAGTTATTGAAATAAATATTTATGTAATTAAGCCTTATCCTCTAGAGAATGGCAGTAATGCTCTAACCCTGAATCTACTATGCGATTTGTTGCTAATGTTTAGTTAATTAAACATAAATAGATATTATGAGCTAGGTCATTACACATGTGGTCAGAGCTAATTCACAGGCACTCTATAGATAGCTTTGGGGCATTAAGTTTTGCCCCATAACTATTCAAAAATGATAGGCACTCCTTCAATTATCTTTATTCTATGGTAGTCTTTTCTAAAGAAAAACTCTCTCAAATCCTTTAAATCCAATGTCAAACCATCAAGCATAAAATTTTTAAAGGTGTGAGAAAAATTTTTAAAGCTGGTGTAAGGCTATCATGCCTCAAATTGTGATGTACACGGGACCGTTGAGCCTAAAATTTTTATTATTGTAAGATTATCAAGCCTAAAACATTTTAAAATCAGTGCGAAACCATCAAGTCTGAAATTTTTTTTTTTTTATAAATGTAATATCATCAAGTCTCAAATTTTTAAAAATTGGTGTGAGACCTTTAAGCTTCGAATTTTTTCTAATGTGAGACCATCAAGCCTTGAATTTTGCAGAGCTATTATAAGGCAACTTTTTATGGGTGTGAGATCGCCAGGCTCCAATTTTTTTAAACTAGAGTGAGATTGTCAAGCCTTAACTTTTTATCAGTATGACACAATCAAGTCTTAAATTTTTATGAGTATGAGACCATCAAGCTTGAAAACGTTTAAACCAATGTGAGACCACGAAGCGTTAAATTTTTATCAATGTGAGACCATTAGACGTCACATTTTTATAAGTGTGATACTTATTTTATTCTTCTATACGAGATTTAAATTCCAAGGATAGAACTCGATCTTTTTAAAACCCTCTTTCCTTAACAAGGTTCCAAAACTTTCAACACCTTTTTTGTCAAACAAGGCTTGTGGTCCTAGTGGAGGCTTGGGCCCTAAAAGCCCTATTGTTTAACTCTAAGTATGTCCTACACAATATTCATATACTTTACCCTTTAGCCTAATGACCTTGGCCAAAGTGAAGGCTGCAATGAGCACTAAATTGATGACTGTAGAATTCTAGACTGAACACATAATTCCAAGTCCAGTGCATTCTCACCCATACCTAACCCATAGGGGGTGAAACAACATTATACTTTAATTCCTAGCAACTAGTTTGTACAAAATAAAAGTTCTATAGATTGGAATATTATTCCCTTAGGCAAAATAGTAAGAAATGAATAGAATTAATGGGCTTGAACTAAGCTCCCACATTATAGGCCTTTGACTTGCACCTGTCCCTGGTCTCAGGGCAATGAGTGGCAATGAATCCTCTACTTTCTTATCAAAAAATACAATCCTAAAGATTTTTAAAAAGCACTTTAAATGCCTAAAATATTAAAAAATATGTTTTTTTTAAAAAAAGCAAAAAGCCATATTTTAGAGTAATTTGTAGTCATAGGGTCTCGAAGCTATGATCTGGAGCAAGGCATAGTAGATGCAAGACTAGTGGCATGGTGCATTGCCTTGTACTAATCTTCTTAAAAGTAATCCATTTAATCCTCAACTGTCATAACTTAGGGCTCTCCAAAGTTCAAGATGGTAGCATGATCGCAAATGCTACCGGGGCCAAGTGGCCAGTTTCGAAGCCCTAGTGAATGCTCCTAGGCCCATAATCACGCCGACTATGCCTTCTTATGATATACAACTTATTTATGGTCCCAAACTAGAGTCAAATAATACACAACTCCACGTGAATTTATTCCCTATCGAAAGAGCTTTCTAATGATATAGGATAAGCTTAATTTTCATAAGTAATAGAAAAGTTATAAGTTAGATAGCAAGATGTGCACAGAAACCAATATCTCTTCATTGTGGACCATAACTCCCTACAATCTAATGAAAAGTTGATGAAACTTAATCCATTAGAAAATAGACTAAAAATATTTTCAATAAAAGAAGAATTGTAGCGATTGGATATAACGTGAGAAAGTTATGGCCGGAAGAACTTATCACATTGCGCGGACTAACCTAGTAGCATAATATGGGCCCCAACAGCTACCATTCGACCTATTCGCCTACAAGTAGGCCTGCTTGGCTTGGGCTACATGAATTAATGCATGTTTTGCATGGAATGCTCAATCAATTGCCTAAATCACCTCAAAATCAGGACAAAATTAATTATGAATGATGAAAATAATTTTTCATTGATTTTATTTCATTTGATTTTTATTTAAGTTGTTCTTTTTCTTATGTTTTTCTATATCAATTGGGCTTAAAAAAAAGAGTCAATGTATATTAGTTCAAATGAAGTACTAGCCCCAAATCAATTGACAATGGGTGGAGTAACTCACAAGCTTATACACATACTCAAACCCTTTAATCTTCTCAATGTGGGACAAGACCCACTTTCATATTCTTTCATTTTAACAATGTGAGACACACCTATTTTCATACTCCAACACTTTTCTTAGTAATGTCATTTGTTAGTCAAGTGCATTTCCTCCACTATAAAGAAGGAGTCTCTTCCTCTTATTCGTCACCATTCACTGCCTAGGAGAAACTATCTCTCTTCCTCTCTCGACACTCTCATCCTCTTCGCAATAATATTTTCAAGTAACAAGTCTCTATCCAAATCCCCACTCAAGCATATTCAATTGGGTTGGGTTTCATCCTACCCTAAGATACTTGGATGAAAGAAAGTCAAATATCATTGCTTCCAATCGCTTAGATCAAGGTAGGTTATGAGGGCTATAAATCAAATAAAACTAATTGGTTTACTATTCATTGTAATCCATCATTCTTCTTATCTATAATAATGTTCTTTGTTGATCCTCCATGATTCTTTGATTTTTCTTTTTAGCACATTGATAAGACTATGTCCATAATAAAATGATCACAAAATTTACCGCTTTCTTGTCTTTTCAATCCTCTTACATAACGACTTGCTAATAATTGATCACCAAAATGTTCTTCATACTATGTGCCTCACTTATAAAACCATAAACTCATGAAAAAACCTTTGTATGGAATCAAAAAATAAAAGATTTAGTACCTTCATTTCTAGTAGAGCCTGCTATTGAAGCATGCAGTATAATGGTGGTTTCCATCATTCATTAGATCGTGCCTTTTTCCTTAATCCCCATTGAGGAACCTCAAAAATTATAATCGTATAGAAAAAATTCTTCTTCATCTTCAAAATCAAATCCTATATCCCTCGGTTGTGCCTTTGGTTCAAAGGATTTAGTTGAAAGAACTTGGGTATTTTCCATAAAATTGTAGGTTTGTGTTTTTGCTTTTAAAATGCGCTAAAAACTCTATAAAATTAAAGCACCACTCTATCCTACAACATTTCATCATGGAATCACCACTATGAGAAAGCGAACGTGATGCACCCTCGAAAGAGGGGTTATTGGCCTCTAGACTCTTTCATCGTCTTTGTAATGAAATGAAATGTGTAAAAAAACAATAAACTTAATGGTAACTTTGTTACAAACATAGTTCTATTTTTTGTGCAAAAGAATGAACATTAAATATGTAGTCATTGAGGAATCAAAGAGGAATATGATCATGACTGCAAGAAATAAATGAAGCTTCAAATAGATATCGTTGTTTTCGTTAACAACCCTTAGGTCCTACCTGAATCTGACGGCTCGTGAAGCAACTTGCACTTGAGTCTTCCTCCTAAGTGTGTTGCAGTATGCTGACGGCTTAGTCCCATTTTGAAAGGACTTTTGATAGGAAAACCTTTATAGACTTATGCTTCTTGAAATTGCTTTTGTGAAGAGAGGGAGAGAGTTTAGAGTTGTAGACTTTCTCCTAAGTGTGATGTCTACAAAGAAATATATAGAGTTTCGTCTATGAGAAACGCCATCATTGATGACGGGGGTGAAGCTTCATTTTATGGTCATAGCAAGGGAACCGTGTTGAGCAAACTATTAACCAAGAGTTAAAATCAACTCGTTTTATTCACAAAATTTTCAAAAATGTGGGTAGAATGTTTTTGGTTTGCAACCACTTATGTTGTGATCTTAATAATCAACTTGATTGCAACAATCCCATAATTGAAAGTACATGGAATTTGTGCAATGCAGAGTAAGCAGGACCTAAAGGCTTGCACTAGGTCGTAGTGGCAATGCTGGGCATGTAAGACTTTCCACCATTTAGTTTTCTCCTTAAGTGAATTGTTTGTAAAAGTTTGAATGTAAGACAATTTGCCACCCAATTGGTCACTATCTTAGCCATTCATTCTCAATGTCTCATGTTCAAGCCCCCACACTTGCAAATAGTGCAAACCCCCAAGGTTTTTGCTTTTTTATAATTAATTTTAGGAATTTTGGATTTTCAAATGCTTTTAAAGCTTTTTAAGAATTTGTGACATGAGAAAATATTTAATTTACATACTGATTGTTAGGCATTGAAATATGACATTGCTTCACTATCATGGGATTACATAGTTGTCATCATTGTGTGAGAATACACAAGACATAGAAGCATACACTCTATCTAAAATCTCATGGGTATCAATTTAGTGGTTACCAGCACCCCTAATATGGCCAAGGATGTTAGGGAAAAGGGAAAAGTATTTAACATCATAAAGGGTGGATATAGATGTTAAAGCGAATAAAGAAAGCTTTCGGGTTCTAAGCCTTGCCCTAGGTACTGAGGTCTTGCTGAGGATGGGAATGTTGAAAATTTTGGAGTATTTAAGGGTTTAGAAAAGGTTCAAGGTCTATATCTCACCCTAGGAGTTAAAATCCTACTAAAAAATGGTTAAAACAATTTGAGGCTTTAAGGCTACCCACTTGTAAAATCTTTATGAGGCTTGAAGCTATCACATCTATAAAAACTTTAAGGCTTTAATGTCTTAGATTATTTAATAATTGGGGACTTAAATGTCTGAGACCTCTTAAAAGTTTGAAGGATGAAGGTATCGCACCTATTTAAAATTTAAGGCCTGAAGGTCCCACACCTGGTTAAAAATTGAGCCTTGAAGACCTCACACCTATTTTTAAATTTGAGGATTGAAGGTCTCACACATATTACATTGGTGGTCACTTTATTGAGAACATAGTGTTATTTATGTGCAAAATAATGAATGGTGAACATTCGGTCATGGAGAATTAATGAGGAACAAGAGGATGAATGGAAGAAATAAATAAAACTTCAAGCAAATTATTTTCTTTGTTAATGACCCTCATGATCTACTTCAATCCGAGTAGTTGGTGAAGCAAGCTTGCACTTCAATATTTCCTCCCAAGTATGTTAGCCTAAGTTAAAGGCTTGCTCTGATTTTGAAAAAAATCTATCGAAAAACCTTTGTAGGACCTTGCTTCTTAAAAGTGTTTTTGTGAAGAAAGGAGGAGAGTTTAGAGGGACATAGTTTCTCCCAAGTGTGGTGTGTAGAGAGAAATATGTAGTGCTCCTTCTAGGTGAAAACCATTGTTAATTTGGGGGGAGGGGGCTCTCTTTTCATAGAGCCACGGATGTAGCCTTACCAAGAAAATTACAAATTGAGAGCTTTAATCAAGTTATTTTATTAACAGAATTGTCATAAACATGGATAGAATTGCTTGATCAATTTCACGAATTTTGCTATGAGCTTGATATTAAACTTGATTACAGTAATCTCGCAATTTTAAAAGGTGGTATTGATCATGGGGAGTAAGGTAGGACCTAGTGCCTTACATTAGGTCATTGCTACAGCCACTAAGCATGTAAAGCTTGCCTTAGGTTCGATAAGCTCTTTCACATATACTGCACCTTGGGTTTTCTATTTTAAGTGAATCATTTGCGAGAGTTTGAATGTGGGGCAATGCACCACCATATGATCACTATCTCACTCGGTCATTTTCAAGGTGTTGTGTTTAACCCCATATGTTAACATATGCACAAAACCCTAAAGTTTTTGTTTTCTTACAATTATTTTTGAAACTTTTATTTCAAATGCTTTTATAGCTTTTTAAAAATTTTTGACATAAGAGAATGTTTTATTTATGGGCTGATTATTAGACATTCAAGTATGATATTGCTTGTTAATGGGTTAGGTAATTGGCATCATCAGGTGACAATGCACATGACATGTACGCATGTCGTCCGCTTAAAGTTTTTGTGGGTGCCAATTTGGTGCTTACATATAAAAAAATATTTCTTCATGGAAAAAATTCCTAAAATGCTTTGAAAAGCATTTGAAAGCTCAAAGATTTCAAAGAGAACCTCCAAAAGGCAAAAACTCTAATTTTAGAGCAATTTCAGGTCATTAAGAAAAATGGTAGGCAGGTCAGAATAAGAAATTATCGTATTATTTTTTCATTTTAAACATGTTAATTATTCACCTTATAAGGGGTATACTATAACGTATAAATTTAACACTCTTAAATATATATTGGATTATGTTTTATATTTTATATTTTGTTGTTGGTTATGGTTATATTATAGTTTATTTCATGGTGGATTTATTTGTTATCTTCATTTCTCTTTATATATAATATGATATAATTTCTTAGTCCATTAAGCATATTATATTTGTTTTACCCCTCCCAACAATAACTTGGCATATCTCATATGCGCACAACCATAGATATACGTGTGTAAAACAAACCCTCCCAAACTTTTACACATGCTATTATCATAAATTTTTTTTAAATGATTAATAGTTTTACTTTTTCTGTTTAAAAACACAAGTTAGTCTCCATCATGTATCATTAATGTCTTTCTGAAAATAAGGAATAACAGAGATGATGTTGTGTGCTATAATAAGGACTTATTTAGTATATAAGATTTTTTTTTAGAAAAAGACAATAACCAGTTATTGTATTTATGATTCACTATTTACAATTCATCTTCTTATGCCTATATATTTGTCTATATTCTGTACTCTACTCTATCTCTCTCTCTCTCTACACACACACATATATATATCTCTATGTGTGTGTGTGTAGATAGACACACACCCCGAACAACAACGACAATAATAGCAACAAACTTACCTATACGTCACTCTCTTAAAATTTTCCATGCATCACATGAAATGATAAATGATTTAAGACATTATATTTATATTTGCTGCAGACAAGTAATCAAAAAGTATCCTATACATTTCACGAGTTAAAAAAAAAATCTCGTTAAAGGATTAAAATGAACAATTTTTGGAACTTTATGACGGATTTTATGAAAAGTGGAATGACTTTAAGAAAAATTTTAAAAATGTCAAAGACAAATTGTAAGGCAGGAAAATGAAAATGACTATATTTTTAAACTCAACTCTGAGTTGCTTGACAAGATTCATGAAGTTAAAGTAAAATAAAAAAAGTTAAAAGCTCAATGTAAGTATTTTCAGAATCTCTTTTAAGACTTACTAAAGGACATGAAAACATCGATAAATTATTAGATTTTAAAATGTGGCCTCCAATGGAGAAGGCCTTAGATTTAATCTTACCAACGTAAGGAAATCATACAAAATCTTTTTTGCTAAAGTGACAGCTCCCCAAGAATTAGATAGTTCAAGGCACCCTTGTGAATATCTTTTTCAAAAAAAAAAAACTTCTAATAATTTAAGAGTGAGGAAGGGAGACTAAAACACGTCTAACTAGAGATAACAGAAACTTTGGGCGTTGTAAAAGTCGTGCCAATAATAGTCCTAGAATTATTCAAGTTTAGGTACCTAAAGGTCCTAGGCTCTTCAACATGGTAACATATTCTGCACAAATTCAAGTTAAGGTAAATTGAAAGGTTTGATATCTGTTTTGTCAGCCTAAGTTAGGACAAACATTGATCTATAATACCTTGATACTGTGTACCCAAGCACATGATTGGAGATGCTCTAGTGTTTGTAAAACTTGAAGGATAACACCAAGATAAAGTATCTTTTGGAGATTAAGAGAATGGTAGAATTGGACTTGAAAAAGTTGATAAAGATCCATACAACTCAATTTCAAATGTTTGTTTATTTAATTGCCTTAAATTTAATATGCTCAACATTTCTCAATTTTGTAACAAGGGAAAGTAACGTGATGTCTTGATCCTTAAAAACTTAGAAAATTGCTTTGACTGGTTCAAGAGTGGGAAATCTATATGCTATAAATCTTCATCAAGTTGATTCTAAGAATCTTTCATGTTTCAGCTGTCAATGGTGATGCATGGTTATGGCAGAGAACATTGGGTCATGCTATTGTGCATATAATTAAACAATTGTCTAAGTGTGATTTCATAAGAGGTTTTACCAAGCATAAGTTTAATAAAGTTCACAGTGCATGTGCAAAAGGCAAATAAGCTAGAGCTTATTTAAGCTTATAGAAACAATTTAAACCCAAGGTCCCTTAAAATACAACATACGGATTTGTGTGGTCCAATTAGATTGAGAAGTCTAGGCAACAGCAAATATGTTTTTGTTATTATTGATGATTATTTAAATTTTTCTAGGTGTTCTTTTGAAAGGTAAAGTACATACTTTTAATGCCTTTCCCAAGTATTATGGATCTGTACAACACACTCAAGCACTCTTAGTTTATGCTTTGAGAAATGATCATGGAACTGAGTTCAAAGGAGAATTTACTGAGTTATGTGATCATCTTAGAATATTACATAACTTCTTAACACCAAAGACTTCTTAACAGAATAGGGTTATTGAAAGAGGGACAAAACCTTGAAGGACATGGCTAGAGTAATGTTGTATGAAATCATTTTCTAAAATGCTTCAGGGCTGAAGCTTTGAACACTACTAACTATGTTCTAGATAGATGTTTGGTTAGACCTATTCTAAGAAAAGCCATTATGAATTCTCCAAAGAAAAAAAACAGCATAATAATTCTATACTTGAAGGCATTTTGGTGTAAGTGTTTCATACACCACAATAGTGAGAAAAAAAGTGGAAAGTTTGATACAAGAAGTGATGAAGCCATTTTTTTGATACTCTTAACGAAGCGAGGCTTATAGAGTCTATAACAAAAGAACAAGGTTGACTAAGAGAAAGCATCTATTTGGTGTTTAATGAAAACAATAATGGAAGCAAGAGCTTAACCTCCTTTCAAGAGCCTAAGCTAAGTAAACATGATGATGATGATGATGATGATGAAGACAGAGTTGAGCCCCTCAAGCCTACCACGTAGAGTCTATCTCAGGGTACCGTGAATGAACCAAACGATGTGAAGATGTGAGATATTAAGACTCTAAAACAAGGTAAGAAGAAAAGATAAGAAACAAGAACAACATCTCTAAAAACTAAGGAAATGCTACAAATTCCTTGAACACCATCTTATGTATAATAACATCTTGATGCATGTTCAAGACATAGTTCAAGCTCTACAAAATGAGGATGGGAAGGCAGTGCTCACTGATCACTTAAAGACTCAACTCTCTAAAGGCAAGCAGTTTAGTTTTGAGGCTTGCCTTAGGAGGTCCTTTCTTTATTAGACACCATAGGGGTCCTACTCACAACTAGAAGTCACTTCTAAGGCTAGCACAGCAGCCTTAGTTTAGTCCAGTTCAATAAAATTCAAGCTAGCTTATGTTGTTCAATTTAAGACCCAGGCAGGTTCAAGTGCATTTTTAGCAGAGCCTTGAAACCTAACCCCATCCATTATAGTACTGATTTTGAAGCTTAGGAGGTCTAATTCAATTTTAAGTCATTGATTCTTAGCAAAACCCACTCAGTTAGTCACTATAGCAAGAGGATTGTCACTACTAGAAATTACAATGCAGGCCGGAATGAGCTTGCTTACATATCCTTGTTTCTGAGAAGGATTACAACAACCTAAGGCCAGGAGCTCGTGTCATTATATTTTAGAAGTCTTCCCCTACCTTTTGTCTAACCAAGGAATTAGTTATGAGGCCAAGAACCACTAGGGAAGAGAGGAAATACCTAACAAACTTCTAGACAGTCTAGTGCAGTCCATGGTAGTCCACTTGCATGATTTCAACCTATTTTTGGTTCTCTTGCATTAGTGACTCATTGTATGCTTAGCTTAATTATGCCTTTGTATTTGAACGAGATTTTATAGGCTCAAGGGTGATTAGACCACCTGCAGTAGGTCATAATCACCAGTCCTCTCCTGGGTCCCGGGTTAGGTGTAAGAAGCTAATTTGCTTAAGTTTATGATGTGTACTTTAGTCATCATGTAACTCGGATTATTTTAGCCTGGAGGGCGAGTATATAAGCCTCTCTATCAGCCTTGTGAAGTGTTTGCTGAATTTGAATATTATTACCTTTGCTTGCTACAAACTTCTCTTTTAACTCTCTTTAAACTTTAACCTGAGTTCAATGTGGTGTTTAGTGAGTGAGATTGTTTATCTGATCTTCTGGTGCTATATGCTTTAGGGAGGTTGGTGGTGAGTCTCTCAATCTTGGTTGGTGGAGCTCTCGTTTATTCCAAGGTATATCTTCCATGTTGAGTTGCTAGGTTTGGTTGAGAACAAGCTGGCAGACTTGATATACATCATCTAGTATCTAAACCCAACTTTGATTCTTATTGCGTTTCTCCTTGCTAGTTGCTACTTTGATTATTTCTGAGTTCACTATTCATCTTTTAAGTTCTATGACCTCCTGACTCAACCATAAAGAATCCTGAGCCAGGCACAATCTAACTGTAAAAACACCTAGCTCCTCAAACATCCACAGCCAATCCCAATTTCGTGACCCTTTACAGCATGGCTAAGAGGGATACCACTTCTCCCCCTCCTCAATAGCCTATTAGAGTTCCTAATGGGCTCACTTTTGAATAGGCTTATGAACTTAGAAGAGATAGAGCTATCCTAGGGATATAGGACAACATCAGGACCCTGACTGCTAAGATTCAGCAGCTCCTGACTCAGCCTAGGAGCAGGGATGGAGAGCCTCCACAAGAGCCTCCAAGTGAATGAGAACCCTTCTTAGAGTTACATTGTGGTAGTAGTTCTTCTAATGGAGAAGTAAGGCCCAGAAGGAGAAAAACTCACAGAGAAAACCTCAATGACTTTAGAGTAGATGCTCCTAAGTTTAATGGAAGCTTAAGGCCAGAAGGGCACTTTAAATGGGTGCAAGACATGGAAAGAATCATTAAAATCAAGGGATATTCAGGAGAAAAGGCCTTTAAGCTAGCTATTTTAAAACTGAAACAGTATACCTCACTCTGGTACGAGAACCTGAAGAGGACCAGAGCTTTGGAAGGCAAATATAAGATAAAAACTTGGGTTAAATTGGAGAAGCACATGGATAAAAGGTTTCTGCCTACCATTTACAAGTAAGAGCTTTATCTGAGTGTCACCTCCTTTCAATAAGGCAGCATAAAGGTTGAAGAATACATCAGAGAGCTTGAACAACTCTAGATAAGGTGAGGCTTGATAGGAAAACCTAAACAGACCATTGCTAGATTCCTCAAAGGGCTAAACCCTGCTATTCTAGACAAGGTTGAACTCCAACCTTTTTGGACCTTTGAGGATGCTTACAAACTGACCATCAAGGTTGAGAAATAGCTTAAGTCTAGAAGGACTTACTCTTGTGCCCCAGTAAAACCACCTACTCTAGTAAAGCAATTCAACTCTTCGAAAGCAGACCCTTCTTTCAGTAGGATAAAGACAAAGCAAAGGGAAATGAGGTGGCTAAAGAAGCTCCTAAAGGCTAGAAGAAATGTTTCAAGTGCTATGGCTGTGGCCATTTTTAGGCAGATGGTCCTAACAGGATAGTCTTTACTATCAGAGACATTAATGACTTGGACAAGATGAAGGTAAACAAGGCTGATGAAGAGTAAGATAAAGAAAGAAAGACCTTTTATTTACCCCTAAAGGAGGAGAAATGCTCATGATCAAGAGAGTGCTACCTACCAGTGAAGCCTTACCAGAAGCAAACTAGAGAGAACAGATCTTTCACTCCAGATGCAAGGTGTACAAATGTGGCTTCTATAGAGTTGGTTGAAAAACTCAACCTTTCCACCATTGAGCACCCTAGACTATACACCTTACAATGGCTTAAAAAGGGTAATGAGGTAACTGTATCTAAGAAAGCTTAAGTAGCTTTCTCTATCAGGAGTACAAGGATGAGGTTTTCTGTGATATACTACCTATAGATGCTCGTCATCTACTCTTGGGAAGACAATGGCAGTATGATAGGAATGTCTTACATCATAGTTAGCCCAATACTTATTGTTTCAAGCTGAATGGCAAGAAATGGATGCTAACTCCCTGAGCTCCCAATCATACACACAAACCAGAAACTGGGAAGGAAACTACAGAGCAAGTACCTCACTTGTTAGTGGGGGAAGAGTGGAGAGAGCTTTCCCTAAGGGAAAGACTATACTTGTTATCCTAGTAGTGGAATCCACCCCTAGTACAAACTCATCACCTTTCAGTCTCTTGGTACAACCTTTAGTTCAAGAATTTGAGGATGTTTTTCCTTAAGACCTCCCTCCTGGCGATCCTCCCAAAAAGGGAGTTGAGCATCAGATTGACTTAATTCCTAGAGCCCTCTTGCAAAACAAACTTGTATACAGATGTAATCCTACTAAGACCAAGGAATTACAAAAGCAGGTTAAGGAGCTTATTGATAGAAGATATGTGAGAGAGAGTATGGGTCCATGTTCAATACCAGCTCTCCTAGTGCCCAAGAAGGATGGTAGTTGGAGAATGTGTGTGGACAATAGGGCTATCAACGACATTGCCGTCAAGTATAGGTACCCCATCCCTAGACTTGATGACATCTTAGATGAACTGTATACTTGTAAAATCTTCTCTAAGATTGACCTAAGAAGTGGATGCCATCAAATCAGTCCTTGAGTGGAAGACTGCATTTAAAACCAAACAAGGACTGTACGAATTGCTTGTTATGCCATTTGGACTGTCTAATGCCACAAGCACCTTTATGAGACTTATGAATGAGGCGCTTAGGCCTTATATTGGTTTATTTATGGTGGTTTATTTTGATGATATCCTTGTGTACAGCAAAACAGAACAGGAGCATGTACACCATCTGAGGTAGATCTTTTCCATTCTAAGGGACCAGAAGCTCTTTGGTAAGCTTGAAAAGTGTGATTTCTTTGTTCTAAGAGTCATTTTCCCTAGATATGTTGTCTCTTATAATGGTATTCAGGTTGATGATGCCAAGGTTAAAATAATAAGATCCTGGCCAGTCCTAAATTCAGTCACAGCAATGAGGAGCTTTCATGGTCTTGCCTCTTTCTATAAGAGGTTTATCAGGGATTGGAGCTCTATAATGGCACCACTCATATAATACATGAAGAAGGGTAGTCTCTCATAATCTCCAGTAGCCTATAAGGCATTTGAGACTATCAATCAAAGGCTATGTGACGTACTTATTTTAGCGCTATCAAACTTTAAAGAGTTATTTGAAGTGGAATGTAATGCCAGTGGACTAGGCATTGGAGCTATACTAACCTAACTGAAGGCCTCTAGCCTATTTAAGTGAGAAGGCCAGTGGTCCAAAGCTCAATTATTCTACCTATGATAAAGAATTCTATGTAATAGTAATGGACTTGAACCACTAGAGTCACTACTTCAAGCCCAAGGCTTTTGTTCTTCACTTAGACCATCAGGCATTCAAGTTCCTCAATGGATAGCCCAAGCTTAATGCCAAGTATGCGAAATGGGTGGAGTTTCTCCAATATTTCACCTTCTCTACCAAGCAGAAGAAGGGCACTGAAAATGTGGCAGCTGAAGCCCTCTCCAGAAGATATGCTCTTATTTCTATTTTAAGAGCAATGTTAGGCGATAATTTGTCGCATTTTACATGCCCTTTTCACCTAATCTTAGCTCGTATAATAACATAATCTTTAGAGTTTTTTCTTGTTTTATTAAATATTCTTTGAGACTTTTACTTGTTTTGTTTATTCTTGCAGGCAATAAGTTGAACCAAGCAAATGTCGCGAAAAAGGGCAGAAAAGGATCAAAACAGGCGAAAAGGCGGAAAAACGGGAGCCAGCCGGGGCAGCCGGCCAGCAAGGTGGCACGGCCACCCCGTGCCACGTGGCACGGCCGTGCCACATGGCACGGTGCAGCCGTGCCACCTAGGCACGGTCGTGCCTCCCCTGGTTTCCTTCGGTTATTCGTGGCCCACCTTGTTTTCTATTTAATCCTCTTTTCTCGACGTTGTTCGGGGGCTCTCTCTTCTACTTTTCTAGGTTAGTTTAGGTTAGATTTATCCAATAAAAACCCCAATAGGAGGATTAGATTAGGATTGTAGTTGGTATTTTGGGATTCAAGCTTATGGATTTCAAGTTCTACAATCAATTCAAGCATAAGTTTGCCTCTTCTTTCTCTTTTTATTTCATCGTTGTTCTTATTTATATTTTGTTGTTTTAATTCTTGTAATTGCTTTGTTTGGTTTATATGTTTAGTTTTTGTCATTAATTCATGTTATTTAGCTGTTTAGATTCGTTTTATTTCATTGCCTTTGTTTCGTTCTTCATGTTCATGTTCTTATTTGTTAGTTTAGGTTTTCATTCGTTTTTGATGTTTAGTTGGTAGATTGTGTTGGCTTGGATTGTGATTAGCCTCTGGATGGCTAATTAATCTTGTAATTGGCCTAACCATACCCAATCTATGCCTAGAACCTAGAGTTTTCCTTCACGCCCGCCAAGTGTTCGATGAAATGCCTGAGAGGGTTTTCATCCATATTTTTGGGCGATTGACTTATGCTGAGAGGTGAGGTCAATTGGCTAGTGTGGGAGAGGGAATGGCCGAGTTCGGGACACGAAAGTAGTATCCGAATCGAGCTAGGTCTGGGGTTGCTAGTTTTGTGGTCTAATTCGACTAACCCCACGAAAGTAGGTGGTTACGCGAGTTAGACTAGCTCATGACCCTTGAGAGAGGGCTTGGGTGGTCTTTGATGATGCAACCGACCATCTCTAGTTCGTAGTGTGGTTTGGGTAGGTTAGGACTCATCTTGGTTAGTTAGTTTATCCATTGGTAAAATCACAACTCCAAGTCGTTTGTTTCTGTGTTTATAACGTAGTTTAGTTCCCCCTTTTCACCCTTCGATCCTTCCTAGCTTGAGACGCTTTAGTTAGCTCTGGTAGTTGAAAATACAATTCCCTGCGGACGACACCCCAAGTACTCAACGATACACCTTGCACTTGGGGTTTATAAATATTAAAACTCTGTTTTTCTTGCAACAAGTTTTTTAGCTCTATAGTTCGCGTAGTCGGCGAACCATGGGGTGGATCCCGACTCAATCCCCATGAGGTGTTCGTCGGGAAAGGTATCATCAATAGGGGTGCCGCCGCTCTCAACAAGGAGCCTGGAAACATGATCGGCCACGACATTCTCGGCCCCTGCCTTGTCTTTAATCTCCAGGTCAAACTCTTGGAGTAGAAGAATCCATCTAATGAGGCGGGGCTTGGCATCCTTCTTTTCAAGAAGATGCTTGAGGGCAGAGTGGTCCGTATATACGATGACCTTGGAGCATAGCAGGTAGGGCCTGAATTTCTCCATTGTAAACACAACTGCCAGCAATTCCTTTTCAGTCGTGGTGTAGTTCTGCTGGGCCTCATCCAGCGTTCTACTAGCATAGTAGATCACCACTGGTTTCTTATCCTTCCTCTGCCCCAAAATCGCCCCCACCCCATGATCGCTGGCATCGCACATGATCTCAAATGGGAGATCCCAATCTGATGGTTGTATGATGGGGGCAGAAACTAGTGCCTGTTTAATCCTGCAAAAAGCTTCATGGCACTTATCAGTAAAGACAAACGGGGCATCTTTAGTGAGCAGCTGAGTAAGAGGCTTGGCGATTTTGGAGAAATCCTTGATAAAGCGGCGATAAAACCCCGTATGACCAAGGAAACTCCGCACTCCCTTTACCGAAGTAGAAGGGGGCAACCGCTCAATGACCTCAACCTTAGCTTTGTCCACCTCGATGCCCCTAGCAGAAATGACATGACCTAGTACTACCCCTTCCTGCACCATAAAATGACACTTTTCCCAATTCAGCACTAGGTTGACTTCTTCACATCTATGGAGTACCTTGGTTAAATTTTCTAAGCAAATGGCGAAGGTACCTCCATAAACGGAGAAGTCGTCCATAAACACCTCCATGATGTTCTCAATAAGGTCAGAAAATATGGCGGTCATGCAACGCTGGAAGGTGGCCGGGGCATTACATAATCCAAAAGGCATCCTTCTATAAGCGAAGGTACCATACGGGCATGTGAAAGTCGTCTTTTCCTGGTCATCAGGATGGATAGGAATCTGAAAGAAACCAGAATATCCATCCAGATAGCAGAAAAAGGAATGCTTCGCCAACCTTTCCAGCATTTGATCAATGAAAGGGAGGGGGAAATGATCCTTACGGGTGGCCTGGTTTAATCTGCGATAGTCGATGCACATGCGCCACCCAGTAACAGTCCTAGTAGAAATGAGCTCATTTCGCTCATTCTTAATAACAGTCATGCCGCCCTTTTTGGGGACTACCTGGACTGGACTCACCCACTCGCTATCAGAGATAGGGTAGATAATTCCAGCATCAAGCAGTTTGAGGATCTCCTTTTTGACAACCTCTTGCATATTTGGATTTAAACGGCGCTGAGGTTGTCGAGAAGGACGGTGACTGGCATCAAGAAAGATGCGATGCATGCAGAATGTAGGACTAAGTCCCCGAATATCATCAATGCTATACCCAAAGGCACCCTTATGCTTACACAGCACATCCAGCAATTGTTTCAATTGAGGTCCATCCAGATTAGCATTGACAATAACGGGAAATTGACGAGAGGAATCCAGAAATTCATACCTGAGATGAGGAGGTAGGGGTTTGAGTTCTACCTTCGGTGGGCTCTCTTCTTCGTCTTGCTTGGAGGTAGGTTCCTCCACACTATGGACCTCATCACAGGACTGATTGAGGAGTCTGGCATACTCCTCCTTCTCACCCGGGCTGGAGGTTGTGACATGACAACCGATCAACGCAGCCTCCAATGGGTCATCCGCAGAGTTTTGGGTAGTGTCCTCCTGGTTGAGGGCTTTCTCAAATATGTCGACTCTACAGCATGAGTCGCCTGAGGAGGGAGAAGCCATCATTTGCGGCAAACTGAACTCTACCTTCTCTTCCCCTACCTGAAGGGAGAGTTTGCCGTTCTTGACGTCGATCATGGCTCCTGCAGTAGCTAGGAATGGTCTTCCCAATATAATGGGTATGCGGGAGTCTTCTTCCATTTCCATAACCACAAAGTCGCAGGGAATGAAAAATTTTCCCACTTGGAGTGGAACATCCTCAAGGACACCAATAGGATACTTGACTGAGCGGTCGGCTAGCTGCAGGGAGATGGTGGTGGGCTTTAGCTCTCCCACTTGCAGCTTCTTACAGATGGAGTATGGCATGAGACTCACGCTGGCTCCAAGGTCGCATAGTGCTCTGCTAATGGTGAGGCCCCCGACAGAACAGGGGATGGAAAAACTCCCTGGATCTGAAAGTTTAGGAGGGAGCTTGTTCTGAATGATAGCACTACACTCTGCAGGGAGTGACACCGTAGCATTCTCGAGAAGTTTTCCTTTATTGGAGAGCAAATCCTTTAAGAACTTGGCACAGGCGGGCATGTCAGTAATAGCCTCCAAAAAGGGAATGTTGATGTGGAACTTCTTAAGCATTTCGAGGAACTTGCTGTACTTGTGCTCCTCCTTAGCCTTTACTAGCCTTTGAGGGTAGGGGACAGAAGGCTTGTAAGGCTTCACATGAGAGGGGGTAGTTTCTGGGGTATCCTCCTTGGGCTTCTCATTCTGGGCCCTCTCACTCATGGCCTCTCTAGGGGCCAACCTAGTGTCATCATCCACAATTTCAGCTCCTCCTCTCTTCTCTTCCCTCACAGGAACTACGAGGCCCTCCAGCTCCCTACCACTCCGCAGTGTAATAGCATTCATCTGACCCTTGAGATTGGTCTCTGATTGACCTGGCAGATGCCCCTGGGGTCTAGACAACTGGTTTACTTGTTGTGCAATTTGGGCAATTTGATTGTCCATCATTTTCTGGTGAGTAGCCATGGAGTCAAATTTGGAGTTCAACTGGTTAACCGACTCACTGAGTACCTCATTAGTCTTTGTCTGAGTAACTATAAAGCGCTCTATGAGGCTTTCTAGGTTGGACTTAGGTTGAGGAGGTGGAGGTTGTTGAGGGGCCGGTTGAGGAGCATGGGCATAGGGAGCCCTATATTGGAAACCAGGAGGTTGAGGCTGGGATTGCGAGGGATTGGATGGCATAGGATTGTTGTTGCGGTAGGAGAAATTTGGATGATTTTTCCAACCGGGGTTATATGTGTTTGAGTAGGGGTTATTTTGTGGGCATTGGCCATAGGTTTGCATTGCATTGGCATGCTCAACGCCCGGGAAAACAGATTGGCACTCAGCAGAAATGTGGCCTTGAACGCCACATACCTCGCAAAATGCCCCGACCTCAAACATTGCACCCGATGGACTTCCCATTGAACTCCCTGAAGGAGCACCAAGCCTGTCGAATCGCTGCGCCAAGGCATCAACCTTGCTAGCTAGCAAGTCCACAGCGTCGACTCCATAAACCCCGCTTGCCTTCTTGGGGGCTGCCCTTTCGTTGGACCAGTGATAATTATTTGCGGCCATATCTTCCAGTGGGGTCTTGGCCACCTCAATGGACTTCC
The DNA here is from genome assembly GCA_029747015.1 of Carnegiea gigantea. NCBI lineage: Eukaryota > Viridiplantae > Streptophyta > Magnoliopsida > Caryophyllales > Cactaceae > Carnegiea > Carnegiea gigantea. The sequence continues at coordinate 153,547 of JAKOGI010001322.1, forward strand.
CCATCAATGCCCCACCAGCAGCAGCATCAATTAACATCTTCAAAGACTGATCCAAACCATTGTAAAAAGTTTGGATGAGGAGCCAATCAGGGACTCCATGGTGTGGACACTGGCGCTGTAAGTCCTTAAATCGTTCCCACGCCTCATATAAAGATTCGCTGTGCAGCTGGGCAAAGGAAGTGATGTCGGCTCGCAGCTTGGCCGTCTTCCCAGGTGGGAAGTATTTGCTCAGGAAGGCTTTAGAGAGTGCGTCCCAGGTAGCAAAAGCATTGGGCTCCTCATTTTGGAGCCAATCTCTGGCTCTATCCCGTAGAGAGAAAGGGAAGAGCCTCAGGCGGATGGCGTCGGTGGGGACCCCATTGAGTTTAATAGTATCACACTTCGCAAGGAAATTGCGAAGGTGCATGTTGGGGTTCTCAGAAGGGTGCCCACCAAACTGGCCTCGCTCCACTAGCGAGATAAGGGCCGGGCGCAGCTCGAAATTGTTCACCTCAACTGCGGGGTTCACTATAGAAGAGGTGATACCCGACGACTGAGGCATTGCATAGTCCCTTAGGACGCGGTTGTCTTGCGCCGCCATGGGCAGAGGGAGTTGCGGCGGCTTCAGCGTGAGGAGGAGCGGGCCATTCGCGAGGCCCGTGAGTCTGCGGAAAGGCGTCGGATGAACGAACTGCTTTGGCGTCAGTCCGAGACGATGCGGCGGATGGAGGAGTGTTTTCGCTCTTTCCCTGGCGCCCCGGCAGGTTCTTCATCCACTCTACCCTTTGACCAGGGTAGCTCCACCCATTTCTATCCCTTTCCCCCGTCCTTTTGGCCTCCCCCTGGGCCCGATGGGGCCCAATGACTGCTTTCTATCCCCCCCTTCCCCACTTGTTCTGTATCTCTTCTTATCTTTTTCATTGGGGACAATGAAGAGCTTCGGCATAGGGGGTTAGCTCACCAACTGCTAGGTGACTGCTTGTAGTTCGTGGTGTTGTACATTAGTTTTCATTAGTTTTTATTTTTATTTTTATTTTATTTCTTCTATTTCTTTTTGCATGTAGGATAGAGCATATAGATAGGTAGTGCATTGTATATATTTTATTTTATTTTCTAACCCTTGGCTTCAAGTGGACGTCTGTTGAGTGGAGCATTACAAGACTGCGAGGTAATTCTTTCAACTCTTCTCTTCATCTATCCACTCTTGCTTAAGGTGCTTTATTGTTTTCATTTCCCCCCCAAAAAAAAAGAGAAAAAAAGTTTTTGAAAACCCCTCCTATGACGATTACCAAGGCCTTGTGGATCAGTTGGCTGACTTGGTTGTGTATACCTGTGGGTCCCTTGTGGCAAAAATGTGTTTGCTTGATGATATTGAAATTGTTGTGACCACACTGTTTAGTTCGCATTCCTGATCGCCCTTGAAACCCCCTTTTCGTGAATGATTACTCCTATCCAGTAGGATCTTTGGGGTTGGTTGTGTTATTTGGTAGTGTGACCCGTGAGACTTTGAGCCTATAGACTAATTCATCAATTTAGTCTCATTTCTTTTCCATGTGTGTCTCTTCCATGATAGCATCTCTAGAACTTGGTTGGATTCTCTTTGAAATCGCTTTTAGCACGTATACAGCAATCAAAATGATAGAGGCATTCATTTCTTTTTGAACTACATAGCCAAATTGCCACCTGTGATGTAATGTTTACCCTTTGCTTACCCCCTTGAGCCTTATCTGTTTTGTTGTGAACCTCTCACTGCTAGCATTTGCCCTTAACATATTTCCTACCTTCAAGCCAAAGCTAGTAGAGCAACGCTTCACGTTTGTAGGTAACTTTTGGGTATCGTTGTGGTTATTTTGGCATTTAATGGGGATACATCATGATGATTATTCGGGAAAGTTTCTTACTGTTATTGCGCATGCCAAGCACTTATTTATCTTATCCCTCGCCAACCAAAAAAAAAAAGGAAAAAAAAAAGTAATAAAAGTGTTTGGCGTGTTAAGCATAGTGCGTTCCCGATGGTCCATTGGGTTTAGGTATGTTTGATTTCATTGAGAGTGCGATGTGATCTGTTTAATTGTTGGTTGCTCACTAGCTATGGCTTTTAGCTCCACATTTCCCAAACTGTTTGTCCCTCTCTTACCTATACCCTTAGCCCCATTTCAACCCTGCGAAGTCCTCTTGATTGTTGTCGTGTATTTTGCACTTTAGCGGTGGAGAGTTGAGAATTCTCCCAAGCCTATGGTAGATTGTTTTAGTGGAAGCGAATCGAGTGAACCTCTTTACATCTTAAACACATGTGAGGGAGAGCATTTACATTGCCCCCCCTATGAGAGTCACTACCAAGCCAACTAGCCCACTACTTGTTTGGATGCGTCATGATTGGGAAGGGGGTGATATGGTTCGACGGTGTGTTGACTTGAACGTGTGGTCCTCCAATCATTTGAACTGAATCTTGCAAATTGTATTTATGCCTCAAATTATCCCATTGGCTGTGCGCAACTGTGTTCGATTCGACTGATCCACTGTTAGCCTTGCCTGAGGAGGCGAGTAACTAGAGGTTCTTGACTCCCTCTTTTGGTTCTAGTCTTGCTTAGGGACAAGCAAGAGATAGGCATGGGGGAGTTGATAAACCTATATTTTACACACTTTTAGGCATGATTTTTACCTATTAACTCGGCAGTTTCTAGTATAATTTTGTGAGTTTAGAGGTCGATTATTCATTGTTTATCTCAAATCTGCCTAAAAGTTGTGTTTTTGTGTTTACAGGAGCCTGACTTGAACAAATGAGGAAAACAAGCTAATGCCGCGCCAAATTGAGGCAAAAAGGATCAATATTGAGTTAAAATAAGAGGCACGGTCACTCCAGGCGAGGTGGCACGAGCGTGCCACCCAAAGAAGGGAAGAAGCTAAAGACAGAGAAGTGGCACGGCGCCACCGTGCCGAGTGGCACGACCGTGCCACTTTAGTTGTCGCTGTTTTATCGCTGTTTTGGCATTGTAATTGGGGAGTTTTTTTGATTCTACCTTTGTCCTCTCTCTCGAAAAGGGGCGATTTGAGGGTTCCTAGGTCTAGTTTTATTGCAATTTTAATTCGAAGCTTTGGATTGAATTTGGTTACGCTTTTGGTAGATTACTGCTGCAGATTATATACAGAGTATATTCTTCTTCTTTTTCTTCTACGTCTTAATTCAAGTATTCGTATTCTTGGTATGTGTATGTTCTTGATTGAGATGTTGTTTAGAATCATGTTTAGCGGCTAAATTCCTTAATCTTGGATTGGGTGTAGCCCCTGTGATGTAAATTGGATTGTTAATTCTAGGTTTTTGTGAATTACGCCAGAGTATAATTGAATTCTCACTTAGCATGCCAGGTGTTCGATGAATTGCCTGAGAGGGTTTTATTCCTGTTCTTAATTAGGGTTTAGGAGACTAACGAAAGTTAGGTCCTTTACTTAGAGTAGCTTTGTGAGCAATTGAATTACTTGACACGAAAGTAGTTGGGGGTGCAATTGGGAATTGAAATTACATGATCTTGTGGTTTTGTTATTCTAGTTTCACGAAAGTAGACAACTAGGTTAGCTTGATCAGTCTAATGACCTTCGAAAGTAGGCGTAGATGCTTTAAACCGGTAATAATTCCATTTCAATTATCTTGCAGGCAGATTCACACGACCTAGTTTATTTTCCAATGAACGTCACAGTGCGGTGAACCCCAATCCAGGATTCCCTTCTCATAATTGACTTAGACTAAATAGAGTTAGAATCAGCTAAACCAACTTCACTCGACATTCGCCTAGATTAAGTGTTAGAAATCGATTCGGTGGTTGAAACTAAGTTCTCTGTGGACACGACCCGTACTTGCCTTTGCTAGCTACAACTGGCACCGTGCACTTGCGGTACATTTTTAACACAACAAGCAAAACTCTTAGGGCTGTAATTTATGCAAGCCTATTACTTTAAGGATTCAGCTTTCTATGAGTTGGTAAAGAACTCACCATCTCAAGGACCCTATTTCATGCAAGAAGTTTTTCTATTCAAGGGGAACAAACTTTGTGCTCCTGGTTACCCCTTGAGAGAGTTACTCGTTAAGGAAGCCCATAGAGGGTCCCTTATAGGCCATTTTGGGTTGAACAAGAGCCTGAACATTCTCAAAGAGCACTTCTATTGGCCTAAAATGAAGGAGGATGTTCAGAGGGTTATTTTCAGGTGCTCGATCCATCATAAAGCTCAAAGCTAGTTTCATCAGGGTCTGTACACTCCACTTCTAGTCCCCATGAGGCCTTGGGAAGATAGTAGCATGGACTTTGTGATGGCTTTTCCAAGGACACAAAGGGGCAAGGACTCAATCATGGTGGTTCTTGACAGGTTTTCAAAAATAGCTCACTTTGTGGCCTATCACAAGACAGATGATGCTTCCCATGTTGCTAATTTGTATTTTAGGGAAGTCATTAGACTCCATAGAGTGACAAGGACCATAGTGAGTGATAGAGACACTAAGCTGCTATCCCACTTTGGTGGAGCTTATAGCATCTATTGGGAACCAAATTGCTATACAGGACTACCTATCATCCCCAGACTGATGGCTAAATTGAGGTCATAAATAGGACACTATCAACCCTCCTCATAACCTTGGTATAGAAGAATTTGAAAGAGTGGGATCTAAAGCTCCCACATGCTAAATTTGCATACGACAGGGCTCTAGCTAGGGCTGCTGGCTGTTCTCCCCTTGAGGCACTTTATAGGATCAATCCACTCACTCCCATTGATCTCATCGCATTGGTACCTAAATGCAAGGTCAGCTATAAAGCTGAGCAAAGAGCAAAGGAGATGAAGAAACTGCATGAGCAAATCAAGGTTCACATAGAGAAGATCAATGAAACCTACAAGGTTGAGGCTAACAAAAATAGAAAGGAGATTCAGTATCAGCCTGGTGATCTTGTTTAGGTGTATCTCAGGAAGGAAAGACTCCCCACCAGAGGAAAAGCAAGTTGACGGTATGAGGAGATGGTCCTTTTAAGGTTTTAGCTGAGGTAGGAGCTAATGCCTATAAGCTAGAGCTACCTAGAGATAAAACTATTTCAGGCACTTTTAATGTGGGAGATCTAAGTCCCTCTATGGAGGATGAAGTTAACTGCGGGTATTTCAGGGTAAATCCCTTCAAAGGAGGGGAGGATGATGCTTGTCAGCACAGAATGAGGATGGGAAGGCATTACCCATTAATCGCTTAAAGACTCAAATTTGTGAGGGCAAGCAATTCAGTTTTGAGGCTTACCTAGGGACGTCCTTGCTACACTAGACACTTTAGGGGTCCTAATCATAGCCAGATGCCACTTTTCAGGCTAACACAGTAGCCTTAGTTCAATCTAGTTCAATAAAAGTCTAAGCTAGCTTATGCAGTTCAATTCAGGACTCGGGCAAGTTCAAGGGCATTTTCAGCAGAGCCTTGAGACCCAACCCCATACATTATGGTACTTGTTTTGAAGATTAGGAGGTCCAATTCAATTTCAGGTCATTAATTCTTAGTAAAACGTGCACCGTAAGCCACTGCAGCAAGAGGCCATGAGCTTGTCTACTTATCCTTGTTTCTGAGAAGGATTGCTGCAACCAGAGGCCATGAGCTGGTGTCATAATATTTTAGAAGTCTTTCCCTACCTTTTGTCTAACTAAGAAATCGATCATGAGGCCAGGAACCACCAGGGAAGAGAGGAAATACCCAACAGTCTACTGGATAGTCCAGTGCCTTCCCACATACATGATTTCAGCATATTTTTGGTCCTCTTGCATTAGTGACTCATTGTATGCTTAGATTAATTACGTCTTTGTATTTGAACAAGATTTTGAAGGCTTAAGGGTGATCAGGCTGACTACAGTAGGTCATAATCACTAGTCTTCTCCCGGGGGAGGTGTTAGAAGATAATTTGCTTAAGTTTAGGATTTGTACTTTAGTCATCATACAACCGGATTGTTTCAGCTTAGAGGGGTAGTATATAAGCCTCTATAGCAGCCTTGCAAAGTGTTTGCTGAATTTGAATATTATCAGTTTTGCTTACTGTAAGCTTTTCTTTCAAATCTCTTTAAATGTTATCTTGAGTTCAATGTGGTGTTGAGTGAGTGAGATTCTTTATTTGATCTTCTAGTCTTGTATGCTTTAGGGAGGTTGGTGGTCAGTCTCTTAGTCTTGGTTTATGGCTCTCTCCTTTATTCCAAGGCATATCCTCCATGTTGAGTTACTATGTTTGGTTGAGAACAAGCTGGCAGACTTGACATACATTGGATCTCAAATATCAACCTAGGTGTAAGAACATGTTCTTTTGTCCTTGAACCTGAGTGGACTGTAACTATGTAAGAAGAATCCAATAGTTTGAAAAAGAAATCAAGTTTAATCCTTGACTACCCAACCAAAGAACCATCTAGTTATGGGAACCACATGGCTATCTAGGAATCAAACTAGTTGAGCCTGGAGATATGGTTACGAACAAGGCTAGACTAGTAGCAAAAAGGTATAGCCAGGAAGAAGTCAGTAATAATCATGAAACCTTTGGCCCTATATAGGTTACAACCCACCATCATGATTCTTGCATTTGCTTCTTTTATGGGAATCAAGTTATACTAAATGGATTCTAGATGGTCATTTTTAAATGGTTACTTGTATGAAGAAGTTTATGTTAAACAAACCCCAATTTGTAAAAATCCAAACTATCCTAATCTTATTTTCAAATTGCATGAAGGCGCATATGGATTGAAACAAGCTCTAGGAGTATGACACGAGATGCTTAGCAAACTCTTGCTTGAAAATGATTTTAAAATAGAAAAAATTGAGAAGATCTTGTTTACTAAACAAAGAGGAAAGAACATTTTTCTTGTCCTAATATGTGTTGATGATATATTGTTTGCTGCTACTAATGAATCCATGTGTAAGGTATTTTCAAAAGCCATACGTAAGGAATCTAACATGAGTATGATGGAAGAATTGAACTTCTTCCTTGGACTAGAAATCAAGTAATGCCAAGATGGATCTTCATCAATCAAGGCAAGTATGTGAATGAACTCTTTAAGAATTATAGCCTTCACAGCTCTAAACATTCCACAAAATCCAACGATTTCTAATTGTAAACTTGACCTGGATACACATGGTAAGCGAATTTATAAAAGGCATACAGAGGTATGATTGGATCCTTACTATATTTAACTACTAGTAGACCCAATATCATGTTCATTGTTTATTCATGTGCTACATTCCAATAAGCTATGAAAAGAATATTCAAGTATCTTGGTCCAACTAGGACTTGGTTTGTGGTGCCTAAGAGGTGATGACTGTAAACTACTTAGATACTATGATGCTAATCATACAGGTTAGAAGGATGATAGAAAGAGTACTTCTTATTGATGCAAATCCTCTAGAAATTCCCTAGTTTACTGGCATGTCAAGAAACATATTTCAATAGCCTTGTCCTTAGCTAACGCTGAAGATATTATAGTTGGAGCCTATTATGCTCAGATCTTATGGATTACCCAATAGCCAAGGACCTTGGATTGGATTTTAACAAAGTTTCTGTAATTATAACAATCAAAGTTCTATAAACAACACCTAAAATATAGTACAACATCAAGAAACAATCATATTGAAGTGATACATCATCAAAGATCATGTTGAAAAATGTGATATCTTTGATAATAATGTACCGACTGATATATAACTAGGTGATATGTTTACCGAACCCTTGCGTAAGGATATATTTTTCTTTATTCAAAGGAAACTAGGTACGATTGATTATATTGGTTGATTGAAATTCGTTTTGATATTGTGTTGATTAGAGATAACATTTTTAAGGCGCCTAACCCAATCTCAAGGTGGCTGAAGCAAGTCATTTCATCATCAGTTGGGCAACCTTTCAATTTAATTATGATTAGTTATAGTTTGCATTGGCTGCAACATCTTCTAAAAATTTAGGAAAATAATATTGAAAATTGATTCAAAATCTTTTCAAAATTGTTGTGCAAAGGCTTTTTAGAATCCTTTTGAATCATTCCTGCCACTTTTTCCCTAGAAATGGCTACTACCTGACCTGCGAAACTAAGCATGTTTTAGTGCTTGTCTTTGCATCTTGCTTATTGAAGTCATGTTCTTTCAATTTTCCTTGAACATTTACTCTTTACATCACTATACTCAACCCCCCAACTCTGAATTTCTCTTAAACACAACTTCTATGTCTGAAAACCCTAGCCTTTCTCTCTCTTAAACCTTAACCTTCCTAATTGAGTAGCAGCGCCATGCAAGAAGCAAAGGCAAACCCTTTTTTGGCCTATGGTAAGGAAATCCATAGAGAGCTCGCAAACACCTACTATCACTAGTCTAGAGAAGCTTAGGACGCTCATAATTGACAAGCTAGAAGAAATGCAATTTAAGATAGACAAATCTCACGAGAAATATTTTGGCCTCTACTTCTTCAAGTGTTGATATTCCTGTTAAATGGTTTAAGAAAAGGGAAGAATCAAATTTTGAAATCTTGAATGAAAGCAAAATGCTGGTTTATGAACGTTTGGATTGGGATTTTCTCCCTAAGGAAAACTTTGAGTTTTCATGTGTGCTAGAAAGGATGAACTTTGAGAAATTGTTAGACCTACAAACTAAAGGCCATCCTGTCGTGGTCAAGTTATTTTATGCCAACCTACAGAAGGAAGTTCCTAATGGGATTTACACTACTACAATTAAGTGAGTTTGTTTCTCGCCTACCCCTACAACCCGTGACCAGATCTTTACTATGAAGGTTGACCAAAAAAGAATATGCTATCAACCTTGTATGGCTGTGTTCAACACTATTTTGAGGCCTATTCTGAGTTCCCTATCAACTAAGGTAACAAAAAGCAATTTTCCTATACTAATTGCACATTGATGCAGAATTCTTCTCTACATTCTCATTTCTACTGCATTTTTAAGAAGGCAATACCAAAGAAATGTCATGCTATAAAGCACTGAATGTGGTACACCACATCATCAAGGACCATGATGAGAATTTCTCTAAGATCATCCTCCAGTATATAGAGAAAATTAAGGAAGCTTCTAAGAATGCTCATTTCCCTTAGGTTAAACTTCTGACAAGGGTTTTTTTAGTATTTTTTCATTCCCTAGATAATGAAGAATTCATTGGGTATGAGGATGTTATGATTGACAAAGAAAAAACAAATCACTCAAGTTTAAGTGTAAATAGTCCAATTAGTGGCTTCATAAAGATCAACTACGCAGCAAAAGCCAATCGTTGAAATCCTTAAAATATTGTTCTAACCCTGACCTGCCCACTTCCTCTCTTGACGTTCTCAACCTTGACATCTCTAAACTTGCATCCATCAGACTCTAAATTGAGCTTTGCCTGAATGAGGAAAAGACATATGTGCTTGACTGGTGAAGGGAAGCAAAAGGGTTGAGTGTCTAAACAAGGATACAAAAGTTGTGGTTTTTGAATTTCTTAGAGAAGCTATGGAGGGTTAGCTTATGCAGAATCCATAAATGATATTTACACATGTATTGAATGAGATTGAGTAGTATGATTTGGAGGATGATCACAAGGCATCCAAGGATGCACTGGCTTGCATTCATTATCCCCTAGTGGATTCTTCTCAAAGGAAGCTGAAAGAGAAGAAGGAACAGCAAAGGGAAGGAAAGGAAAAGGACATTAAAGACAACTGCATCCAAATCCATGAACCTTGTAACTGTTACGACTTCCCAGCTCCCACTAGTTGAAAAAGCCATAGCGCTGAAGCACTTCCAACTATGTGCCTTAGAGGATTAATAACTTCTCATTTCGCTTGCTTAATTTTAAGTTATTTTAGTTACGTTTTTAAAAATGATTTCTAGTTGTGCCAAAAAAACAATTTTATTTTGGTTTCTATGAGACCATGCCCTACATTGGATCCTTGATTTCACCCCACCTTTTAATGAAAGCTAGAGGGCAGCATAAAAGAATAGCAATTACCAGCCCTTTTTTTTGTTGATAAACGTCATTAATTTGCACTGTAAATCCAAACTTCGGCACAAAGCAAAAGTGTCGAGATTTTTAGTATCTTGCTCTATTTCCTGGCAGTTTTAAAGAAATGTTGTGCAATAATTATGGTGTATTTTGTGGAGTGCGAAAATATTGGCGTAAAGGGAACTCTATCGAGGAAGAAGGCAGATGAATTTCTATTGAAAATATGTAGAATTTAGTTGTCCTTTTTTAAAGCGCAAGCTCTACCACTAGTGCCAAAAGCACGATGCCCACCAAAGTTGCGACATTTTTTTATACCAAGAATTTGTGGTTCTCACTAATTTTTGTACGTAAACTTGGAAGCATATTGAGGTTATCATTCACACCATTTCAGTTCAACTTTAAGTTATTTTTTTATCTTAGTTATTTTCTCCTTAGTCTTATGGACTGAATACTAATTCATGTGTTGACTTATATATGTGGGTTAATCCAGTCCAATGTTCTAATGAAAAATAAAACACCACGGATTAAAAAGGTGTAATGTTCAATTCAAAAATGCTATATTTCATGACCTTTTGTTAACTAACATTTGCTCAAAATGAATTATTAAATTATAATTTTAATATGTTTTTTTTGGAATCATCCTATCTACGGGCAGGAATGCCTATAGAGGTAAGCTTGCCTACACTTGAATGTCCCTAGACCCCGCAAAAGCATGATCCACATTGGGAGGCGTTGTGTTGTAGAATTTTAATATGTTTTGTTTATTTTGTAGGAATTTGAGAAATTTGAAGAATGAATAAATTTCTTGGGAAAAAAAAAAAACATTGAACCAAAGTGTTGGATGAAGTGGAAGGAAAAAACAAAAAAGCAAGCCCAGGGATCTACCTTGCCCAATCACCCGACTCCCCATTTCTCCTTCTTCCTTCGCTCTTATCACATGCCACACAGGTGATTGCTTTCCCCTATAGTTTTGTTTTCTCTTTCCTCCCCTTTCCCAGCAGGCTCATGGTCCCTTTTCTTGTGTTTTCTCCTTTTTCTATTTCTCTAATCCTTGAACCCGTGGTACCTCTCTACTTAATCTCCTTGTGCTTCCCCTAGTAACGTACGAGCCACCCTCTGTATCGTCCTTTATTAATTTCTCTTCTTCTTCTCTCTATCTATTCACCACCATTATTTATCTCTAGACATTGCCTATTTAACGCCTTTACCATCATTTCCTCTCATCAAAATTATCCGATTTTGAGCATTAAAGGCATATTGTTCATCTCTTGGTAGTTTCAAGGCTTGAATTTAAGAGTAATGACAACAATCAAGAGCTTGGGTATAATTTTCAATTATAATCAGAGCAAGGTTGATGGGAAGGGAGGCAAGCAGAGGCAGAATTTAGGTTTATTGTTTTCGTTCACTTTTGTCATCATTTTCAGATGTTGGAATTAGTTTAAATTGACTATATTCTCGTTAAATTCCAGTAACACTATTGGAAAAAGGACTTTCAACAGCGAAAATATCACTGTTAAAAGTCTAATGCATCATCGTTAAAGCTTTTAATGATGAAAAAAAAGTTCGTTGTCGTTCGTCATTATTAGTCTCGTCGTTAATACATTCAAAGACAGACTGAGATTTTTTGTTGTCATTATCAATAATGATGGCAGTGGTTTTTTTCACTATTAGTTAGTTAATAACATTGAATTATTTCGCAATAAAAACCAAATTATTCATCATAAATAATATACAAGTACTTGCCAGTTATCAATAACGACGAATTTATTTCAATGTTATTTCTTAGAGTTGGTTATTACAACGAATATGCTTGTTAAAATCTATGATTTTGACTAATAGCTAGCAACTTTTTCAATGGTAGTCATGTTTTTTAAAAAAAAAAATATACATTAAGCACCCATTCAAGCCTAATATCAGTCTATCACAATTGATTAAATAAAATAACTGTCAAACAACACTAAGATGATCTAAGTTTGGAACAAATTTACTTTTATAGATATACTTGAGTTAAATGCTGTAATGCATGTTACAACATGAATTAGATATAGATTATCAAAATTATAATGGCATTACCCCAAAAACAAAATTTTAAAAAAAAGTTGTTTAGCCACAATCCAAGGTCTTTAGCCACCTACAGAAAAAAGCAACAAAAACACAAAGATTAGCCATTGAAACAGATGACACTACGTATATTCCTAGGAATTTAATAAATAACAAATGTGAGTGATGGTCATAGGAATGGACGTTACTCATAGAAAGGTGCTAGACATAGTGAGAACAGGGATGGAAAGGAACCTGATAGATTTAGAGCTATATATTTGCAAGCAAACAAAATAGGCAAACAGAACATAAAGGGAAGCAGTAAACAGGTCTATAAAATGAACCACAAACACAAAAGGCTCTCCAAAATTAACATGATATGAAATGTGCTATTAGCATTTCACTTGATTAAAGTCATCGTTTCTAAGGCAATCCCTACAAGATGCAAATACGAGATTCAAAGATCCAAACATCAGTTACATAGAAAGTGTAATAGGAAATTGACATGGACTTAACCAATATTGAAAAGAAAATAACAAATATATTAAGAGCTAACCCTCATAACTTTAAAAGCTTCAACGCTGCGGATTTATAGCTAGCCTTAAGATAAAAGCAAGAGAAATAAAAAGAAATTAAGCATATATTTTCAAACCGAACACAAAAGAATAGAACAATATCATATTCGATCTACCGGTAGATTTATCACGCATGTCGGTGTTGTTAATTCTGCAAGCATACGGTGCATCACCGTAATGTTCGAGGGTCGGTCCACAAGGATGAAGTATGAAATTAGGTCACATATTATTAGTTAACATGCTAACATTAACAAGATAATAAAGGTAAATTAATTAATGAAATGAAGTGTCAACTAGTACAACTAAATCCACGCTAAGTTCTAGCTACTTTTAAGTAAACTTCAACCGTAAACTATAGCTTTCTAAACAGTCCAAAACAATGAAAAGAATAATGAAAACAAAAATCCAAAGTACCAAGCAACCATAGATCAATCCATAATTTAAGATTCCAAAATCAATTAAAAATAAGGGAATGGAAGAAGCTTCACTCCCATAGCTTTGAACCCACTGCCCAAGCACAGATAGCAATAGAGGAGGAGATAAAAACCCATAAAGAACACCCAAAACCAAAACTGAGCATAAGCAGAGCAAGATTACAGAACCCATGCTAAAAATCAGATTGAGTGCTCTAGGTCATCACTGAGAACAGAAACAGAGCATGAGCATTAAAAGAAACAACTACCAAATGCGAATTTAAACTAAACAACTCACAAATTCACCTCCAAAATTAGAATTCTCATTCAATTGAATAAAGCATAGACCAGTTACATCCATTTTCAGTGGCTAAAGATGGATCTGGAAAAGAAAATGAAAATTTAGAAAAAAAAACTAAAAAATAAACTCTGCTACTTTCTCCCTTTCAAATCGATCTGCTTATGCTCTTTATTATCCCTGTAGACTCCCTAGATGTCTTAGAATTCTATGGTATCTTGTTCTCACTATCAGACCTTAGATCATTCATTGAGTGCATGTTCATATTTTGCTCATCAGTTATCAACTAGACAGGAGCAAGCGAGTATGACCTTTCAAAGACATGAGAATGGCCTATTTTCTCCTTACTAAAATAAACTCTACTACTTTTCTTGCAGCAGTGGACCAAATGCTATGGTCTCTAACTCCCAGCCTAGAGTGTTTCCTGGAAACAACTCCCAGCCAATCACCCATCCCTCCAATTCTTTTTAGAGATTAGCTTTTCTAGGTGTGTGTAATGCACCTTGACCGCCACCTCCTATACGTCAAGTTCAACCTCCTCTTATTTATATTGAGATTGATAAGATTGAGAGGAGAATTAATAATAATATGGAGAGAACGATTAATACTAATATGGAGAAAATGAGGAGAATGATAACTGAATGATTTTTCCAATTATTCTAGGGAGTCAGGTGTTTTCCTAGTCAACTAGAGGTGAACCCTAAGGGTCACACCTCATCTTCTTCTAGTGTAAACCATAGTGAGCCCATGAGGAAAGTAAATGCAGTTATATCTCTCAAATCTGATGGAGTGATTAATAACCAAGTAGGAGTTCCTAGTGAACTCTATAAATATCTTCATAGTTTCTTCAAAAATTCTTTTCCCTGTTCTTCTTCTCCCGAAACTGGTTTGTCTAGTAAGTTAGGGGATGTTACCGATGGTGCCCCCAATGATTTTGCTAGCGCTAATCCTGTTGAGTTACCTTCTGATAAAGAGGCGCCTAAGAAGAAAGATTCTACTAATTTGATAGATCCTTCATCTCCTAAGGATTCTTCTTTGCCTCCTTCTGCTGGGAGAGTTCATAAGCCTTTACCTCCTTTTTTCGATAGGATGAAAAAGAAAGATCAAACCCATGATGATAAGATACAAGAGACTTTCTCTCAAGTCAAAATCAACATTCCGTTACTCGATGCTATTTAGTAAATTTCTCTGTATGCTGGGTTTTTAAAGGATCTATGTACTATTAAAAGAGCTACTAGAGTCCCCAAGAAGGCTTTCCTAGCCTCTAGTGCTAGTTCCATTATTTCTCATCAGAATTGAAGCATAAGGACCCTAGTTGCCTTAGAATTTCTATAATTATAGGGGATCAGCTTATTCACAGACCTCTGCTTAACCTAGTGGCTAATGTAAATTTGATACCCTTTATTAAGTATGAGATGCAAGGGTTAGGTGAGTTGAAACCTATCAAGATGGTCATTTAGTTAGCTGATAGATCGGCCAGATTGCTTAAGGGGTGTAGTTGAGGATGTACTGATAAGAGTGGGTGAATTCATTTACCCTGTGGACTTTGTTGTGACTGAGACTGAGAATGTGGCTAACACTACTAGTTAAGTCCCTATGATTCTAGGGTGTCCTTTCTTGGCCACTACTAATTGTCCTAATTAATTATAAGAATGACATCAAGAGACTGTCTTTTGGTAATATAACTCTGGAATTGAATATATTTAATATGCAAGACAGTCTTCTGGTTTTGATGATATGGAATTTCTACTCTTAACTAGACAGAAGATTCTGTATTTGATGATAATTTTGATCGCATGTTTACTGCTGCATATGAGTCTTTTATTATTGATGATGAGTTTGAGTATGATGTGTTTGACTTTAATGACTTGTGCTTTGCTACTGATTGTCTGCTTGCTAATGCGTCTGGGTCTACATCTTAATCTGTTTCCCCTCCTGCTACTCTTGAATTAAAGCCTCTTCCTAACTACGCTCTCAAGTACTCATTTCTTGGACCCAATGAATCCTTACATGTTATTATTGCTTCTTACCTAGACCGAGACCAAGAGCACAAACTCATTACCCTACTTAGAGAGAACAAGGAAGCCTTTGGTTGGACTTTAGGGGATATAAAGGATATTAGTCTCTCTATTGTGTAGCATAGGGTCTATTTTTAGGACAATGCTAAGCCCTATTGAAACCGTGAAAGGTGTTTAAACCCAACTTTATAGAAAGTAGTTAGGAAGGATGTGCTTAAGTTGTTAGACCATGGGATTATCAATCTCATTTTTGATAGTGAGTGGGTTAGCCCTGGTACTATGATTACGAATGATAAGAATAAGTTAGTTCCTACTCGAGTCCACTGGACAGCATGTTTGTATTGATTATAAGAAATTAAATGTTGTCACCAGGAAATACCATTTTTCCCTTCCCTTCCTTAATCAAATGTTAGAGTGGTTAGCTGGGCATTCATTATATTGCTTTTTAGATGGACATTCTGACTATAGTTAGATCACTATTACTCCTGAGGATCAGAAGAAGACTACTTTCACCTGTCCGTTGGGGATGTATGCCTTTAGGAGAATGCCATTTGGACTTTGTAATGCCCCTGCTACCTTTCAATGATGCATGATTTCTATTTTCTCAAATCTAGTTTAGCAATGCATGAAAATTTTCATGGATGACATTTCTGTGTTTGGGTCTTCCTTAATAATTGTCTATCTAATATGAAGAAAGTGTTGGAAAGGTGTAGGGAGAAAAATTTGACTTTCAACCAGGAGAAGTGTCATTTCATGGTTAAAAAGGAATAATCTTAGGCCACATTATTTCCAGAGATGGAATTAAAGTAGATAAGGCTAAGACTGATTTGATTGTTAATCTTTCCTCTCCCACTTTTGTGAAAGAGGTGAGGTCTTTTCTTAGTCATGTTGGCTTCTATCATTGTTTCAGTAAAGACTTTAGTAAGATAGTTAAGCCTTTAACTAATGTTCTAACTAAAAATGTGCCTTTTCACTTTTCTAAGAAGTGTCTTGAGGTATATACTAAACTTGGAAGCCTTAACCTCAGCTTCTATTCTTCATCCTTCCATCTGGGGAGAATCCTTTGAATTGATGTGTAAGACTATGCTGTCGAGGTTATTTTAGAACAACGTGTTGATAAGAAGCCCCATGTCATTTATTATGCTAGTCACACATTGAATGATGCCCAACCAAATTATATTGTCACCAAGAAAGAATTCTTGGCTGTGATATTTGGTTTTTAGAAGTTTAGACCTTACATGATTAGGTCTTATATGATTGTTTATACTGATCACTCTACTCTTAAGCACCTTCTTCCTAAGAAGGATGCTAAGCCTAAACTTATAAGATGGATCTTACTTTTATAAGAATTTGATTACAAAATTGGGGATAAGAAAGGTTCTACGAACATTGTTGTTGGGGAGCTTGAATCCAACATTTCTGAATGCTTCCCTAATGAGCAACTGTATGTAGTCCACCCTGACCCTTGGTATGCTGACATTGTGAACTACCAAGTGTGTGGTAGGATCCCTGAGGCTTGGACTAAGAATGATAGAGATAAGCTCTTCTACCTTGTGAAATTCTTTATTTAGGATGACCCATGGTTGTTTAAGTATTGTCGTAACCTAGTCTTTTGAAGGTGTATTCTCGATCATGAGGTGAGAAGTGTTTTTCCATTCTGTCATGATCAAGCATGTGGCGGGCATTTCAATAGGACAAATACGGTAGCCAAAGTGCTTCAATGTGGTTTTTATTGCCCCGCCATATTTGGGGATGCTTTTGAATATTATAAGAGTTGCCCTACGAGCCAGTAGTTAGATAGGATAAGCCTGAGAGATATGATGTCACTTAATCCCATCATTGTGGTGGAGATTTTCGACGTTTAGGGTATAGATTTCATGGGATAATTTCCTTCTTCTTTTGGAAATTAGCGTATTCCGTTAGTTGTGGACTACATTTCTAAGTGGGTACAGGCCATCACTAATAGAACCAACAATGCTATAGTGGTTGTGAAGTTCCATAGGGAGAACATTTTTGCTAGGTTTAGCATTCCACGGGCTATCATTAGTGACCAGGGTACGCAATAATTTACTAATAGGTCTTTTGATGCCTTGTTGAGGAGGTACTCTATAGTCCATAGACTTGCTACCCCCTATCATCCCTAAACCAGTGGCCAGGTTGAAGTGTCTAATAGGCAAATTAAGTAGTGTGATGTTTGTATATAGCCTTAACCCTTGATATTATTTCTAAAGTAAGCTTGACTTTGGTAGAATAACCTACGTGATTGTGGCCCTTGAAGATTAATTCATTACTTTTAGTCCCATTTTTTCTTTCACGTGTGTTTCTTCCATGATTATATCTCTAAAACTTGCTTTGATTCTCTTTGAAATCACGTTTTTCATGTGCATTATAATAATATGATAGAGGTATTCATTCATTTTGTTAACCACATTAGCTAAATTGCCACCCCGAATTTGAATGATTTACCCTTTTATTACTCGTTTGAGCTTTGACCTTTTTGTTGTGATCCCTTCATTTTACCCCATGACCTAAACACAATTCCTATACCTAAGCCAAGTTTAGGGGAGCACTTCATTATTTGGTGGGTGGCTTTTGGGTATTTTATATTATTAGTGGTTGATCTTGGTTATATGTTGGGCTGTATCATTGTAACCATTTGAAAATTGAGTTGTATCGTTTTTGTACATGCCATTTATTCATTTTCTTAATGAAAAATAAGAATGAAAAAAGCCAAGAAAAAAAATGAAAAGGTTTCCAAGGAAAAAGAGTGAAAAAAAAATTATTAAAAAAACTGAAAAATTTTAAAAAAGAATGTTGTGAATAAGAGTGTTTGGCATGAATTTTGTCATTGTATATACTCTTTCCAATGGTCCATTTTTGTGGGATGTGTTGCAATTTCATTATGAGTATTGGGAGGATGTGCGGTTACTATAGTTGGTGAAAGCGCCAGTTGCTCTCAAGTCACTTGGCTTTTAGCTTTTCATTCCAAAATTATTTGTCCATCTCTTGTCCCTTAACATTAACCTCATTACAAATCTCAAAAGCCCTCTTGATTATCGTGTTGCATATTGCAACTAAGTGATGGAGAATTGAGACTCTTATCAAGCCTATGGGAGGTTGCATGATTGGAAGCGAATTGAGTGAAACTTGTTATATGTCAAACACATATGCGGGAGCGTCCCACATATCCCTAAAGTGAGGTTTTACTAGTTGAGCATGTACATCACTCTTAAGTGGGATGAAAGATTGTGTGTAGATGTCATCTGTGACACCCAGAAAATTTTAATTCAATTTATGCTAACCTTTATCCTAATTAAGCAGCACAGATCAACCTAACAAGCGTCACTGCCTTATTCATTAAGAAATACAAGCCAAAAGGGGGATTTGTTGAAATGTGCACAAATGTAATCCAAAGTCAACAGTCAAAAGTCAACGGTCAAATTCAATCAACTACAAGTCCAATATTATTCCTTGCTAAATAAAATCCATGCAACATTCTAGTAGCTGAAAGCAAAACAATCCGAAAAGTGAGACAGAGCTCAATAATGTCTGCATCTAATCGTGAAACACTTACTTAAATTCATTTCAAACGTTTAGGAGTGGGAGGGAAATATTCAAATAGTTCAAGATAACATCTACTCCTACTCATTTCAAGAACGTTGAACTGTGAATACCATTTTCACTATTCACAATCCAAACAAAGTCAATTTTCATTGATAAGCGACCCCACCAAGGGTCTCATGGCGTTCCACCGAACAAGCTCATAGGCCACAAAACCCATATTGGCATACGTCCATCTGCAATGACATGTACCAAAAACTGCATTCTCTAAGCCCTGGAGACTAACTGGTCTCTATATCAAGGTAAACCTACCTTGATAGGCAGCATCCCACAACTTGCCTTAATGTTTCACTTTAAGATTTAGTGTTTTATGAGTATGTTCATTTCACACCCAGTAAATCAACCTATCTCAATCAAAAATTCTATTACTTAGCAAAATCACTTTGAAAATGAACTGCCTAAGTGTAAAGTTTTTAGTAATAACACCATAATTGACGTTTAGAAATTCATAAAATCACATCTCACAATTCAAGTTTCACAGGTAAGGTCCCCGTAACATGCAACATCACATAAACAATTCATAACATGCAAATTAATATATTTCAAAATAACACAACCAAGGGGTGTTAGGGTATAGACATTACCTTGATGAAGCGTAAGAACCCAGCTTGAGCTCGAACTAGAGTGTTAGACCCCAAAATCAATATTTCCCAACCTAAAAGTCAAGGAAGCTCCTTAAAGCCTCTTCACTAACATTACTGCCCCAAAGACTAATCCCCCAGCACTTAAACAAATTTTAAAAAAAGCAGATTTATTAATTAAAACCTAATGTTGAGATTTAATTCCACTAGAGATGGTAAGCAGTTTCAGGTCAGCTTCTAACCTAACTTGCAGGAGCTATAACTTTACATAGAATTATTGTATTGAGGTGTATGAGAACAACTTAGAAAGTCTTTCGGTCTAGTATAACTTTCCATTTATGAACAGTTGCAAATAATCACAAGAACTATCTCAAAGACCCATGTTTTTTAGCCTAGTCAGTTTCCAGCTAGAATTATGCAGTCCCAGAAGACAATTCATTTCTCCCTCATCCTAGATCCAAAATTGATGACTCAAAATTGCTAGTTAACTAGAATCGTAAATCTACCTACCTAAATTTTTCATGGCTTTTACTTCAGTAGATAAGTATAGTTTAATCCACGAATTTGGGTCAGTGCAGGTCTTCTTTCTGGTGTCTCTAAAACCCAATTTGTCATGTATAAAATCATATAACCACTCAAGAAAACCCTAACAATAATCATCCTTAACCATCAACACTACCTTTAACATCCATTAAAACCTAGCCAAGTCCTTTAAGGAGAGGTTTGGGAGAGAAAGTTTTGCTTTTTACCTTGAAGGTGGAAATGATAGTAAGGTGGCTGTGTATAGGCTTTCAAGCAACTCTAAAGTCTAAAAATTTGATTACAAATGTGCAGAAGATTAATTAAAGGGTAAAGGATGAATTAAATTAGTTGTAAAAATTATTTTTTTACAAATTTAAACATGATATGAACAACCCTAAAAGCATCTCACTAAGGAACCAAGCAGAGAGGGGAGGGATGGCTGGCAGCTAGTGGCTTGTGGATGGTGGCCAGTGGGTGGCGCGGTAATGGCCGACAGTGCAAGCGACTGGGGAGGGTGGTGGAGCGGGGGGGTGTGTGTGCGAGAGAGAGAGAGAGAGAGAGAGAGAGAGAGAGAGAGAGAGAGAGGAGGGAGGGAGGGATAGGGAGAGAAAGAATTGTGCGTTGTAGAAGGAAAATCATGAGACCAGGGTTGCATTGTTTTTCGATGCCTAAAAACGTGCAGCCCTTTTTTTTGGAGGGGGGCTGCAGCTACTAGGACGAAAGGGGAAAAATTATTAACAACTAGGGTAAAACAAATATCTTGAAATTACCTCCAAAGTTTCAATTTTAAAAAATAAAAAAATTAGAACGGAGATAAAATCTGATTTTTTTTTTCAAATTAGCATTAATATTTTCTTTATCAACACCTTGGGTTGGATCAAAAAATTGGATTGGGTTCGAAGCAAGGAAGTTTGGGCTTGATGTGAAGTTCTAATCTAACGAGGCCCAACACTAAATTACTACCTACGAGCTCAAGCGACCTCCCATAACTTTCGAAATTAATAGAACCAGCTCACTTTGACCATTATTCAAGAATTATAATTATGAATTTCTAGGGTCTTACATTATTAGTGAGGATTAAGAATTTCTTGATGCATACAATGTGCTTACATGTGATCGAATGCTAGAGTTATTACAGTGATGTGGTTGATTCAAATGTGTGGGCATTTCCCCCTCGTGTTATATATATATAACTTTTGAAAAACAGGAAAAAGATTTTATTTTTCAATTTTGGATGTTCTTTTTAAACAATTTGTAGGTATATCTTCTACAAACCTTTACGAGACCTTTATCGCCCACTAGGTGTAGCAGCGACGAGAAAGATAAAGGAAAGGGGGCTTCTGTATCACGTGTCATGTACGTAATGAATAAGTGGGAAAAAAAACAAAGAAGGTCAGGTCTGCAAGAAGGGGCAACGATTGGGCCTCAGCGGCCTTTGGGCTGTATAGAAAAAGGGGGAAGCAGGCCGAAGTGAAGGAGAGAAACAAGGTGCATCGCCTGTCTAGGGACTAGGCCAGGGTGGGAATTGGGCCGAGAACGAATGCAGTGCAGGCTTATATAGAAAGGTGAAGGTGCTAGGGGGGAATGCATTGGGCCAGGCCCGTGATTAGGTGGGAGAAGAGAAGGAAGAGCCCGGGCATAGAAGAAGAAGTATGGGCTGCTGGGTTGTTCTTTTCTTCTTCCTTTCGTTGCCTAGCTCAATGCAAAACTTACTCTTGGTTGTTCAAATTTATTTATTTTTCAACACTTCATAATTCCCACAAAATAAATAAGAATATTACTAAAATAAAAATTTATTAATTTATTTGTGAGCAAATATTAGATAATAAAGGGTATAAATAGCACAATTTTAGGTTCAACTATCAGTGGTATATGTTGCTATATAAGTGAGGAAATTGGTTCAAAAGTTTCTGGTGAATGGTGAAAATGCAATATCATTGTTACTCAATACCACAACAAACACATAGCTCACCAGTTACACAAGAGGTTGCCACCTATGCCAATAGTTTTTCCGCATTCTTTAAAATTATTGTATCTCAATGTCATTGATGGACCTATTCAAAGTGAGATTATCATCACCAGATTTAATTTAATAATACAAAACACAATAAATAACGTTAACATCGGAAGATGCAGCTAAAGCATAGTTTATCAAAGGAAAAATGTGAAACCATTCAGAAAAAAAGGTTTTATATGTTTGTTGCATGGATATAGCTACAATTTCTCAATTCTTCCATATATTAGACAAACTATGATCTCCCACCACTAGGGTGTCACACCAAGTCATCTTATAAGCCACAACACTATGAAATAGGAACATGTAATCTTTGTCCCTTAGAGTTGCATCATTACTAGGCACGAGGTTAAGAAAAAGGTTGTGTGTAATGTTACCATACCAGATACAACATGTGCCCACAATTCTAAATACGTAGAACAAATTAGTCAATATACAATTGCAATAGTAATTATGGATACATTCACATCCTATTAATAGGTTGTTTATTTTAAATGAGCTAATTGCATCTAAGGAACTAATCCAAGTATGAATAAATAATCCACATAATCAAATTACCAACCTCATGGGTATCTCTTATCGATCTTTTGAAGTTTTCTATTTGGAACAAAATTCTGATGTTCGGATGGTACTTCCTAACTAAGTATATAATTTATTAAAAAAAAAGTTAATTAGGTGAAAGAGACTCAAAGAAATCAGACAGTTATGGAAATATTATAGAGGTTACTTTTGGAGTAACAATGTCAAAGCAAAGCTACTGTAAGGGATATAATTTTCTTTTTAAAAAGATTGCGCTGGATACTATTTTAGATTATACTAGTCATGACTAAGCAATGTTCCCTAAAAAGGAAAATCCTACTTTCTAGTAATATGTGTAGAGGTCCAACTCTTTCGTCTTCCCTAAAATGAACCCTCCCTAAAAAAACACTCCAAAAAAGAAAGTCAAACTTGTGAGAGAAACACAAGACACCTAGGTCCACAACCCTCTTTCACGTGGTACGTAGTGGTGCATAATCTCGTTGATAGACGAAGGACCCAAACCAGACTCGTTATTCATCATCTTATTGTTTTCTACCATTACACTCATAATACATTTGAAAAGCTCATTATTAGATATAACTTAACATTCTTATTTACTTGGCATTAGATGCTAATTGTCCTAGAAAACTACTACTAGCTTAACTTGATAGGCATAAAAATCTTTAAAATTGACACTGGACAGTGTGGATGATACAAGAATTTTGGTGACTAATGCCCTTGTATCTAATAGAATTAGCATACTTGCTCATTTAATGAATTGAATCACAATGTTGGTTGATGGAGACAACTTAACAGGCATTATATAGTACATTATATGCCTATTATTCATTTACGAGATATCATGGGTTATTATGATTATGTCCACATTCCTTCAATATTGTTATTATAAGTTCATATGTAAAATCATATTAGACATTGAACATTGTTACAATGTCATCCAAATTACAAGTTATGAGTTTCAAGCAATGATTCCCAAAACAATCCTTAAGCTAAAAAAATAAGATCTAAAAGAAATGTCAAAAGCAACAATTTATAGAATTGGTCCGACTAAGGATGGCAGTATAGTCCGAATTCAAAGCATATTCAATCCGATTCGAGGTAAAATTATCTGATTTGAATTTGTTAAAAAAATTTCGATTCAAATTCGATAAAAATAATCTGAAGCTGACTTCTAGACAATTAGATTTGGAGGATGGTCCATCCAATTTGATTAACATCCAATTCGATATTCTTTTTAAATAATTTCATATTGTTTTAGAAGATAGAAAAATCCTAATATTATAGCCCTTAAAAAATCCGCATAAGCCTGCACTCTTTGTGCAATACACTTTTCTTTGTTAACTAGTTTTCTCTACCCTCCGGATCTTCTTCTCAATCCTTCCTCTCTGTCAATCAAAGATGTACTTTCCCCTCTTTCCTTCCAACTGTTGCATTATTATCAATCCCTTTCCCTCTAAAGTGAATTCACATTCTCTTTTTCTAACAATTTTTTAACTTAACATATTGAAATGTTTGATATGAAAAGTTATTTAACATTAAAGAGATTTTTAACATTTCATTTACAAATGAGCAAAAACAAAGTTGGAAATAAAAAATTATTCAAATATTGAATAAAAATATATAATTGGATATAATCCAATTATATCTGAATTTAATCCAGTCTAAAACTAATCCAAATCCGATTTAACACTCGATCCGATGAAGCCGGATTTGGATCGAATTTTCAAATTCAATTATTAATTGGATCAGATTTGGATGTCTATACATCCGACCCGAATCTGACCTGTTGCCATCCCTATGCCCGATAGATGAGGACACCCACACAAAAAACCAAAAAAGGGTGCAAAATCACAACATATCACAAGCACCAATATTACAACGTCACCAGTATGGGCTTAGTCAAACCTAAAAAATATTACATGGACTAAACAAAGCACCTCTTAAATACTGATAACCAGGACAAAGTATATGTGGCTAAAGATATGTTCAATGCAATTTAATTACAGAACTAGAAACTAGATCACTCAAAAAAGGGACAAGGTACAAACACACCTGATATTAGCAAGAAGGCACACTTTGTGGCTTTCCTTTTCAAAACTCAGGCTTCATACTTCGTCATCGATAGTGCTTGGTTCATTAGCACATGCACCCAAAATCAACTGGGACTCAAGCAAAATACAGTAGAAAAGATGTCAAACTCTGCAAAGAAACATAAATAAACTACCGATTTGCTCAGCATCAAAAGTAGGAAAACTATGCAAACCCTAGATTTCGCCATGCCAATTCATGATTGGAAGATACAGCACGAGCAAAACTATGGAATAACTCCCAGAGGAAGAGGGATACATCTATTATCATCTTAATTGACTATCGTCAATGCTTCTGACGGAGGAATAAGCCGGAGAAAATGCGATTTAGGTTTTTTGGGTATCGAGAGAAGCTAGGCGTTGCTCCAAGCTGTTCGTAAGGAGGTTAAATGACAAAAAGAATGCAATTAAGGAAAGTAATGTTTTAATATTACTTTACTGTTTCCCTCTAGTTATTTTAGCTTAGGAATTCATTTGTACCTTTAATTTTTCATTTTCCCCTAATATGACCTTAACTATGGACATTATATAAAGCAATAATGATGTATTTCATATTTTCCGGTGTAATGGTCATATTTAAATGAGATTAAATGACTGCAAACTACTTTAGCTGTTATTAGTATCTTTTAATGACGACATTTAGGTATGCTTCTTAAAACATTTTCATTAAAAAATGAATTTTTAGGAGTGAATTTAGGTTTTATGTGCTCAAAATTCCAGTTGATTGGTCCCAATTTCACATTGAATCCATCCCTCATTCTGTTTTTGCTTCATCTACTATACAAGGAACAAATACATATCTGGGTTATTGAATATTGTTGTTGTTTGGTGTTCATAAATGGTTTGATATGAGTTCAACATTTTTCCTCGACTGACTTTACTCGTGAATGGTCTTTGTTATTGGGTTTTTAGTGCTCTTTGGTTTTGCTGACTCGAGAAGTTATGATTTTTTCACTGAGATTGCTATGCTTGTGAATTGGATTCCATGCCCGATTCGTGGTGTTTGTTATGGGTTAAGGTTGAATGAGCTTAGATAGAGGTTGTTTCTATTGCATATCACTTATGTTTAGTTTTCTTTTCACTTCAGCTTCTATCATGACTTAGTTTGCTATTGATTGTTTCATGAATTTTATTAGTTTGTTGGTGAATTGGATCATAGCTAATTTCTTGATTGCCCTCATAGAGCAAATGAGTGAAAAGGGTTGCATTGCTCGTTGTTTTTAGCTATTTAGCTAATGAATCTAGCTTCACTAGGGAAGCTTGTGATTAGATTTTGTAACCCATCTCTGAGTACAGCACGCTCAAGTACCACCACAATAAATCATACACTTGCAGAGATTACAATAAATTTTTGGCGCCATTGCCGGGGGTGGCGTTTGGAAATTAGGTTGCAAATCAAGTCTTGAGTTAGTCCATTGAGTCTTTGTAGTTTCCTTTTTGTTTGATTTTTAGTGAGTGTTTATTTAGTTTTAATATGTTTCAGGTTAGAATTCTTGTGTTCTTGTTTTTATGTTCATAATATGTTTTTTGATTTTCTTTTGGTTGGTTTTAGCTTTTATTAGTCCTACAGTTAATTTTCTACCACTTTAAAAAAATAAAAATTGAGAATAGGTTTTATGAATACTAACTTCGAGCCTGAACTAAAACAAAAAAGAAAATTAGTGTGCAGTTTTTTTTTTTTTAATTTCAAGTTTCTATTTTGATTTTGTCTATGCAAATTTAGTGCCTATTTTGCTTTTCTGATTTTTTAGCAGGTTTCTAGGGATTTTCAGAGTCTAGATGAATTTTTGTGAAATTGTTAAGACTTTATAGAATTTTCTATAATTTGCATAAATAATTTTTTGTTTTGATCTTTCTACATTATTGTAGGTTAAGAAAATTTGGAAAAAAATGTCCATATTGTCCTTGATTTTCTTGAATTTTCTGTGAATATTATTTTCAATTAGGAATTTTTATTTTCTATTTAATTTTCTTTTTAGTTTTAGTTTTTTAGGTTTTAACTTTTTAAAAATTTTTGTGTGTACAAAAACGAAATAAATAAGAAAAAAAGACCAAAACTCCTTTTGTTGGTGTGGGCATTTATGATTGGCTGGGTT
Source organism: Carnegiea gigantea (assembly GCA_029747015.1). Lineage (NCBI taxonomy): Eukaryota > Viridiplantae > Streptophyta > Magnoliopsida > Caryophyllales > Cactaceae > Carnegiea > Carnegiea gigantea. The sequence goes on from JAKOGI010001322.1 coordinate 180,290, forward strand.
AGAGAGCTTAGGAGAAGAAGGGCTATTATTGCTGAACTCAAGCCTGAACCTGAATGGAAAGAAATGACACAAGTGAGAACCATAGGTGATATGTTTTATCCTCTAAAGACTACTTGTCATCATGCTATAACTTGCCCAACCTAGGGCCTAATGTGACATTTGAATTGAGACCTCATTACACTTAAATGCTCTCTAAATTCACTAGGGTTAGAAGATGCATGTTTGTCTCTAAGAGAATTTAAGGAAGGATATTCCATAATGCATTTTCCTAATATATATGTTGATGCAGTAAGAATGAATTTGATTCCTTTTACTCTAAAAGATACTGCTAGAAGATGAATGCATGGCTTGGCTGCTAATTCTGTTTCTACTTGGGATGACTTTGTTAATATTATTTTCCCTATGCCAAAAATTTGAAGCTAAGGAATGAAATCAATCAATTTGCTTAATTAGAAGGGGAATCATTTTGGAAATACTTAGAAAGGTTTAAGAATTTTTTGGCTCAATGACCCCATCATGGTTTAGAATAATCAAGTCTTTGTTGAATCGTTTATGAAGGACTTGACTAGCAAACTAGAACTTTGTTACAGTCCATGTGTCAGGGTAGGTTTCTTTATAAGAGCATCACTACTGCTTAGGAGTTCTCAGATGTCTTAGTTAAGAAGACCATATATTGAAAAGCTAATAAAGATGACAGCCTAAGTTCTTGCTTTGCTAGGGATCGAATGCATGTATCTTCTGATGTGAGTCAACTAGAGTCTAAGAATGGAGTCTTATAGAACATGTTCAATGGATTATCTATTCAATAACCCCAAACTTCATAGACTTCTATGATGTCTTGCTCCCATTGTCAAGCTTTAGATCATACATTAAGTTTATGTCCTTTCTTTGCCCACCAGTTATCTACTGGACTAGAGCTTGTGAATATGGCCTACAACAGACCTAAGAATGACCTATTCTCCCCTTAGTTAGCCATAGAGTGGAGAAAGCACCCTATCTTTTCTTGGAGTAGTGGACCAAATTATGTGGATCCCAATTCCCAACGTGGAGTGCTTCCTGGAATCCCATCTTATATCCTATCCTTCTAATTCATACAAAAGACCGACTTTTTAGGGAGTGCTTAGTGCACCTAGACCACTAGCTCATATTACTCAGATGCAGCCTCTTCCTTATTCAAAATTAATAGTAATGTGGAGAGGATGATTAACGCTAATGTAGAAAAGGTGATGATAATGATGACTGAATAATTTTCTCAGTTAGCATCATCTGCTAGAGAGCTATGTACTTTTCCTAGTGAGCTAGAGGTGAATCCTAAGGGTCATGCTTCACCTTCTACTTTGGAAGCCAACCTTAGTGAGCACATAAGGAAAGTGAATGTAGTCATATGCCTTAGATCAGGTTAATAGATTAACAACTAAGTGAGAAATTCGAAAGCGACCTACAAATACCCTCACACTTTCTTCCAAAATTCATCTTCTTCCCCTTCTTCTTCTTGAAAGGCTTGTTCATCTAGTAAGTTAAGGGATACTATTGATGGTGTTCCTAGTGATCCAAATTCTCCTTTTGGCCCATCTTGTGAGGAAAAGAAGCTCATAAAGAAGCACTCTGATGGCATAATGGATCCCACATCTTCTAAAGATTCTTCTTTTCTTTCTGTTATTGAGCGTGTACATAAGCCCATACCTCTTTTCCACCATGGTTTGAAAAAGAAAGATCAGCCTCATCTTGATGAGATAAGAGAGTCTTTCTCTCCAGTCAAAATCAATATTCCTTTGTTTGATGTTATTCAGCAAATGCCTCCTTATAGTTGATTTTTAAAGGATCTTTGTACCACCAAGTGAGCCATTAGCATTCCTAACAAGGCTTTCTTAGCTCCCAGTGCTAGTTTTATCATTGTTCATTAGATTAAGTGAACTGTAAGGATCCCAGGGGTCCTACTATTTCTATAGTCATAGAAGACTTACTCATTCATGACTTAAGGGCTAGTGCCAATTTGTTAACCTTCATTGAATATGAAAGGCTAGGGTTAGTTGAGTTGAAACATACTAAGATGGTTAGCAAATTGGATGATAGATCGACCAGGTTGTCCACGAGTGTGGTAGAAGATGTGCTAATTAAGGTGGGTGCATGCATTTACCCATTAGAAATTATTGTTGTTTGAGACTGAGAAAGTATCTAATACTGCTTGTCAAATTCCTTTCATTCTAGGACTTTCTTTCTTGGCTACTATCAATGGTCTTATTAACTATAAAAATGAGATGATGAGTCCATCTTTTGGTTACATAATCTTGGAGCTGAACATTTTGAATCTGCAAAGACAGCCTTCTAGATTTAATGATACATAGACTTCCACATTTAATTGGGTTAAGGATTCTATTTTTGATGATAAGTTAGATGGCATGTTTGCTACTGAGTATGAGCCATTTTTATTGATGATAAGCTTAAATATGATGTGTTTGAGTTTGATGACTTGTGCTCTATTTCTAAATATTTGATTGCTTCTACTTGTAAGTCTGATTCCCCTCCTCTAGAATTAAAACCTCCTCTTGATTCTTTTAAATACTTATTTTTGGGACCCAATGAATCTTTGAATGTGATTATTGCTTCTAAATTATACCAGGATCAAGACAAAAACTGATTGCCCTACTTAGAGAGAAAAATGAAGCTATAGGTTGGACTTTAAGGGATATCAAGGGTATTCGTCCCATGATTGTGCAGCACAAGATTCATTTGGAGAACAATGTTAAGCCCTACCATCATCATCCAAGATGTTTAGGCCCGATTTTGCAGGCAGTTAGGAAGGAAGTGCTTAAGTGCCTAGACTATAGGATTATTTATGCCAGTTCTTATCGTGAGTGGGTTACTTCTATTCATGTTGTTCTGAAGAAGATCGATATTACCATGACTAGCAATGACAAGAATGTGCTAGTTCTCACTTAAGTTCAATATATGTGGTGGGTTTGCATTGACCATAGGAAATTGAATGTTGCCACTAGAAAAAACCAATTCCCTATCCCTGCTGTTACCATATGTTAGAAAGGTTACTTCGGCATTTATTCTATCATTTCTTTATTGGATATTCTGGCTATATTCAAATCTCTATTACTACTAAGGATCAAGAGAAGACTACATTAACATGTACTTTTAGTACATATGCCTTTAGAAGAATGCCTTTTGGACTTTGTAATGCGCTTGCTATATTTTAGAGGTATATGATTTTTATTTTCTCATATTTGGTTGAATAATGCATGAAAATTATGATGGATTACTTCTCTATGTTTGGATCTTCCTTTGATAATTGTCTATCTAATCTGAATAAAATGTTCAAAGGCGTAGGGAGAAAAATTTGTCTTTGAATTGGGAGAAATGTCACTTATGGTGAAATAGGGAATAGTCTTAAGTCATGTTATTTCTGAATATGAAATTGAATCCAATAAGGCTAAGACTGATATGATTGTGCTAATCTTCGCCTATCCACTTGTGTGAAATAGGTGAGGTCTTTTGTTAGACAAGCTGGCTTCCATCATCATTTTGTTAAGGACTTTACTAAGAGAGTCAAGCTTTTAACTAGCCTTTTAGTTAAGGATGTGCTATTTCATTTCTCTTAGGAGTGTCATGTAGCATCTACTCAGCTCAAGGAAACCTTGACCTTTGCTCTCATTCTTCACCCTTCCATCTGAGGAGAACTCTTTAAGTTAATGTGTGATGCATTGGATTCTGCTACTGGGGTTGTTTTAGGGCAACATATCGATAAGAAATCCTATGTCATTTATTATGCTAGTCATGGTCCAAACGATACCTACCTAAACTGTACTATGACTAAGAAAGAATTTTTGGTTGTGATTTTTAGTTTTGAGAAGTTTGGATATTACCTCATTGGGTCTCATATCGTTGTCTATACTAATCACTCTACTTTTGAGCACCATCATTCTAAGAAGGATGCTAAGCTTAGATTTGTGAGATGGATTTAGCTGTTGAAAGAATTTAGTGGCGAGATTAGAGATAAGAAAGGTTATGAGAATCTAGTGGCATGCCACTTATCTAGGATTGTCTGTGATATATAGATTGAGTCACATATTTTCAGATACTTCCTTGATAAGTAGTTGCTTAGAGTCCACCCTAACCCTTAGTGTTCTGATATTGTTAACTACCTATTATTTGGTAGGATTCCTAAGGGTTGGACTAAGAATGGTGGAGACCAATTCTTCCACCATATGAACTTCTTTATTTGGGATGACCTTTACTTGTTTGTTTTGACCAAGCCCTTAGAAGTTGTACTCTCGACCATAAGGTTAGGAGAGTTATTTCATTTTGTCATAACCAAATGTGTGGGGGCATTTTAGTGGAAGAAAGACAGCAGCCAAAGTTCTTCAGTGTGGATTCTATTGGCCATCCTTATTTAGCACTCTTTTGAATATTATAAGAATTGTCCTAGGTCTAAAAGTTGGGTAGGATTAGCGGGAGAGATATGATACCACTTAATCCAATCATTATGGTAAAGATTTTTGATGTATGGGGTATAGATTTCGTAGGATCATTTTTATCTTTTTTTGGTAATGAGTTTATAATGTTAGCTATTGACTATGTTTCTAAGTGGGTAGAGGTCATCCCTACTAGCACCAATGATTCTAAAGTGGTTGAGAAATTCCTTAGGGATAACATTTTTTTCTAGATTTGGTATACCCCGAGCTATTTATTGTGATCGGGATACCCACCTCACTAGTAGGTCTATTGATGCTTTATTGAGGAGGTACTTTATAGTGCTTCAACTTGCTACTTCATATCATCCCTAAAATTAGCTAGGTAAAAGCATACAACAGGTAGATTAAGCATATTCTTGGAAAGATTGTGAGTAGGAATCAAAAAGATTGGGTCGACAAGCTTATAGATGTTTCATAGGCTTATACGACATCTTTAAAAACTACCTTAGGCATGTCACCTTATAGGGGTGTATATGGTAAGCCTTGTCATACCCTTTTTGAGATTGAGCATAGTCTTCATGGGCCATCAAGATGCTTAATTACGATTTAACTAAGGCTGGTGATGAGAAAAGAGACTGCAATTGAGTGAGCTGGAAGATACTAGAGCTGAGGCATATAAAAGTGGTAGATCTTACAATGAGATGGTCAAGTTGTTTCATGATAGACACATTCTTATAAAAGAGTTTGCCCCATGCATGAAAGTGCTCTTATATGACTCTAAGCTCCATCTTTTTTAGGAAAATTGAGGTCCCATTAGCTAGGTACATATGTTGTTTCTCATATTTTTCCCTTTGGTACAGGGTCTTGAGAGTGGTGCCAAATTTAATGTGAATGGCCAAATATTGAAGCAGTTTTTGGAGCTACCAAGCACAGAAGATATGGAATGTATGATATTTCACGAGCAGGTTTATAAAGAATGATGTGGTACAGAGTTTAGGGTGTATTCAACACCCTACCTAGTTTGATTGAACTTTTTTTCCCTTCCTTTCTCTTGCTCTTCTTTTATTTTCTTTTTATATATTTGATGCTTTTTATTTTGCTTCTCCTTTGTATATATGCTTTTCTTCTTGAAATTTAGAGTCTTTTTCTTTAGTTTTGAGTCATTTTTTGGTATATTTGTTTTCCTTTTGTAGTTGTTTTTATGTTTCTTTCACACCTAATGAAGACATTGTGTGATTTAGGTGTGGGGGGTGGAGACACTGTGTTTTAAAGAAAAATTGAAAAAATTGACAAAAAGGAAAGAAAAAATTAAAAAATTTTAAAAAGCGAAAAATATTTTTGTTCCCTTTTAGGGGATGTGCGCCATTCTGATTGACAACGTTCTTTCATACCTTAGCTAGGTTGTATGTTGACATGGTATGCTTGATAGAATTTAGTCCAAAGTGTGCTATTTATGTAATAGTCTTAACGCCTGCAGTTTCTATAGAAGGTTGTGTTGACTTTGGAAGATGAACCCATGAGATTTTGTGCCCCAAAGACTAATTCATCCCTTTAGTCTCATTTTCTCTCTCACGTGTGTCTCTTCCATAATCACATCTCTAGAACTCACTATGATTCCCTTCAAACCCACTTTAGAGTGTGCATTATGGTAATATGATAGAGACATTCATTTGTTTTATAAGCCATGTAAGTCAAATTGCCACCTTAATTTGAATGCTTTACCCTTTGCTGATCCTTTGAGCCTTGACTATTTTCCATTTCTGGTGGCCCTTCATTTTAGCCCTTAGCCTAGGCACATTTTCTATGCCTAAATCAAGACTAGTGGAGCAACACTTCAATATTAGATGTCGGGTAGCTTTTAGGTGATTATGTATTTGGTGGTTATTTTTAGATCATTTGGACTGGTGACGGGATCCATGGACTTGCTTATGAGGGTTTTTCTTTTCTTTATTTGGGTTGCTATTTATTGTGTTCATTTAGAAAATGAGTAGTGTTCTTACATGTCATTCATTCATTTGTCTTTTAGAAGAACAAAAAAAAATAAAAAAATTAAAAGTTCCCAAGGAAAATACTTGAAAAAAAATTTAAAATTCTATTTCAAAAAAGGGAAAAAAATATTGTGAATAAAAGTGTTTGGCATGGTTGTGTAAACTTGATTTTCATTATTTCTACTGATTTGGGATGGTCTATGATTGTGCCTTGTCATAAGTGGTTGAAAGAGTGTATGTGCATGATATAATTGGTGGAAATGTTTGGTTGCTCATTAGCCACTTGGCTTTTATCTCCTCGTTTCCTAAATCGATTGTCCCTCTCCTATCCTTTTTAACCCTTAGTCCCATTATAGCCCTTGTAAAATCCTCTTGATTATCGTATTGCATTTCGGATCTGAGTAGTGGGGAATTAAGAGCCTTGGTAAGCCTATAGTAGTTTGTATAACTGGAAGATGAATTGAGCCAATGTCGTAATATAATAAACACATAAGCGGAAGTGTTGTACATGTTTCCTAACGTGAGGTTTTACCGGTCGACTTACACAAATTTCCTAAATTCGGTGAAAGATTCTATAAAGTTGTCACTAGTGGGGACTAAGAATTTGTTGATGTGTACATTGTGTTCATATGTGAACTAACGCCTAAGTTAGTAGAGTGATGTGGTTGATTGAAATGTGTATATTTTTCTTGAGTATTGTGTATATATACTTTGGAAAATCAAAAAGGTTTTCTTTTTTTTTTTGGTTTGCTTTTTCATTTTCTTTTTATTCATTAAGAGTTTGTGGGTATATTTATGTAAAGCCTCACGAGACCTTACTCATCTACCAGGGGTAACCTAGGGTTTTAGAAGGCTTGTTACATATGCCATGTGCAATTGTAATTCTTATGAAAGTGTATTAGGATTTTATCATTCTTATTTTAGGATTTTTAGTTTCGTTTTGCTCATGCGGAGATATTTGTTAAGTTAAAAGATGATACATTGTATACTCTTTTATTATCTAATATTTGCTTAGGAAATTATTAAATTAGAATTTTAATGTTTTTTTGTTTATTTTGTAGGAATTTGAGACATTTAAAGAATGAATAAATTTCTTGGAAAAAAAGTTGGACCAAGTGGAAGGGGGGAAAAAAGCTGGCCCGGAGATCTGGCTGGCCCAAGCGCCCAGCCTATCATTTCTCTTCCTCCCTTATCCTTTCTCACATGCCACACACGTGACTATATCCCTCCTTAATTTTCATTTTTCTTTACTCCCCTTTCCCAGCATACACGGGGCCCCTTTTCGATCTTTTATCTCCTCCTCTTTCTGTTGCTCTACTTCTTGAACTCGTGATATCCTTCTACATCCCCTAGTAATAGACGAACCACCCTCCATCCCAACCTTTATTAATTTCTCTTCTTCTGCTTCTCTATATTTATTTACTACCATCATTAATCTCCAAACATTGCTCATTCATCTCCTTCATCGCCATCTCTCCTATTATTAAAATTGAGCGGTTAATTACAAAGTGAAAGTAGATTATTCCTCACTCAGCAGTTTCAGGATTTCAATTCGAGATTAATGGAATAAATCAAGAGCTTGTGCGTAACTTTTGGATATAATTGGAGCATGGTCATTGGGAAAAAGGGCGACCAGTGGCAAAATTCAGCTTTTTTATTTCCTTTCAATTTGTCTTCAATTTCAGTTTTAGATGTTAGAATTTGTTTAAGTCCACTCTATTCTCGTTAAATTCCAGTAATAATTTTGGCTTTATGTGGTTAAAATTCCAATTGATTTGTTCCAACTTCGAGTTGAATCCATCCATAATTCGACTTTTTTAAGTTCATTATGTGAGGAACAAATTCATATCTGGATTGTTCAATATTCTTATTGTTTTGATTTGTAGGTTTTCACATAGGATAGGGTATCGACCATTATGCAAGACTAGCTTGCATGTTTCGATTCATTCGATAACCACCTTGTTGTTGTCTTCACATGTGTCTTCATCATACCATGTAAGAACTTGTTGGAAGCTCAGTAAAGTTTGATGGTCCCTAGCTCTTTGGTTCGGATTCCTAAACCAACAATCCACTTAGGATTAGCTTCAGAATGACGAATACAACTAGCAACACAAAAACAACTAGGAGATATGGCTGGGTACCTTCTTGGGCTCAGTGTAATCACGAGTGTGGTGACCTATTTTGTCATAGTTGGGCCACTTAGCTTGCATTAACTCCTTCTTCCTTATATATTTTCCTTTGCCTTGTTGGTCATGTTCAGGCTTCTTATTTGACTGAGCCTAGCCAATCTAGTTCCCTTGGTCCTTCCTTTCTAAACCATTCCATGAATTAGAGGTTGACATGTGCCCTTCTCCACCTGTCATTTTAGTGGCCTCTTGCCGCTGTTCCTCTTGCTCAAGTCATGACTTGTTGTCCTCAAAAGTAACAATATACTTGGTTCGAGAGAGGAACATCTTAATGTGACCCCAGTAATTAGACAAGGAATGGATCACGGCATGAACTCATTGCTTATCGGTCAATTCATAGCATATTTCAGCCAATTTACTACTCATGTTTGACATGTGGACCAGGTGCTCCCTCATGGGGGCATATGAACTCGTCTTATAATTGTCAAACCTAATAATGGGAAACTTAAGTCTAGCAATTATGGCTGCTGGCATGATGCTTGTGAAATACAAAAGTTTTGTAATCAACACAAAAGCACACATACGTCCAACATTTTAGCATACACATATCCATGTAACTTGGTAATAACTGATATAGTTAATAGACACAAACATGGAGCCAAGAGTTGAAAGTTCACATATAGTTCCCAATCATCGTCATAAGGATGGATGTTTTAGTATAATTAACTTTATCATTTCATTCCAAGTTACCAAAACACTCATCACAAATTGAAATATTCTAAAAGAAATTCTCAAATTTCTAGTCAAAGAGGATGTGCCAACCTTAAGAATATTCCAAAAAAGTTCAACATGTATCCATAAATGTAGGAAAATTAATTTAACCATTTTAGTCGTAATTTGCATATTTAACAAAAATCTCCAAAAAAAACAAATTATTATTATTTTTGACAAATTTCAATGTCCTCTCACCTAACCTATTTAACGAGGGTACATATATAAATTTCATATGCATTGTGGCGGTTACAACATAAGAAACATATTCTCATAATATGTAATATAATATTCATGAATTTCAATCAAACATATATACTCATTGTATATCACATGATACGCAAGTGAGGACAAATGAGCCAAACATCATAGAGATTTCACAGAAAATTTTCACTTAGGTTAATCTCAATGATATCAAACAAATATGCTCATATATCTCATACAATTCAATAAGAATGAAATATACTCAAAAAAAAAGATTATATAAGAATCATATAATATTTCATTCTTAAAAATGATATAAAATAGCACATCAAAATGCCCACAAAAACATGTAATACAAATGAAACATATAGGCCAAGTATTCCAAGAAAATAACAATTATACTGCCAAAAAGAAGGAAAAATGTCTTGGTCAGCCCACTGGTCAACTACAGTCAAACATAGTCAACAGATGAAATGCAATTTTGATTTTTTTTTTTTCTTGTTGCATTGTCGAGCCTAGTCATGTGCCTCACAGGTGGGCAGCCTTCCCTCTCAACCAGAGCTCCCTAGACCCGAAGCTTAAGAAAAACAGGTCTTAGCAACCAGTCGAACACACAGAATTGGTCCTCATTACCTACGGTTAAATCCTGTCCAAATTCACAATCTTTTGCTCAAATTCGTCCAAATTGCCCACTAAAGTTCATCCTAAACATATTTTAGGGTTGCCTTAGACCACAAACAGCAAAAATTATGGGAAAAACCGATCCAAAATTCGAGTTCTGCGTTCAAATCTGTGCTGCCTGTCTCCAACGATGTTTTTGCCAAAGTACGGCCAATTTTCGGTGCATTGGTGGCAGATTTTAGAGGGGTTTGGATCAGAACTTCAAGGGTAACAAAATTCACAAATCAATCTTAAGAAATAATGACAAAAAATGGATCAAAATTGAGTTTGATCAAATTGCGAACCCTAACCAGAGAAATTTTCAGCGACATTTCACCAAATTTCAGTGAAATTTTGATAGGTATTGCAAAATTATTTAGGGATTTTGCTCAAAATGATGTTATAAACATTTTTCATAAATCATTTTTTGAATTAATGGCCAACATCGATTAAAATTGATCGAAAAGTGTTCGACAAACACGAACCCATACCTTCGAACTCACCTGTAATTTTCGGCTAAATTCCGGCCTCATTTCCATTCAAACCTCGACATGAATTGAGGGTTTTCACCCAGGGTTTTATAGGGAACAAAAAACAAAAATCAATTTGGAAAAATATGACAAAATAGATCGAAAATCCAAACAACCACTCGAACTAAACCCTAGAATTGGCGGCTACTTCTTTGCCAAAATTGGGGCAAACTTTCAATCAAATCAATCAATATGTGGATGGGTTTTAGTCAAAATCAAATGGATAAGGCAGTCCATGTATTGATTAGCAACTTTATCGAGTGAAATCATTGATCCAAGAAATCAAATTAGGGTTTCAGCTACAAAGAACCCTAGAATTTCAATTCGAAATTACTTGCAAACTACTCAGCCAAAACATGCATATAATATGTCAAATTAAAGCGCGCATCAAGCTTTATTAGAATCCATAATTTCATAAAATTTCATCAAGGATTTACACATGAAATAATGACACGAAGCTTTGAGTATAAAAGCGAATAAACTGAATTATAAACCTATCCTTTGGCATGAATTTCAAGAAATCTCTACAAATAATTGAACCAGGAAACAAGCTAATTGGATCTAATATTAATGAAGGAATTAATATAGCCAATTGAGCATAAACGAATTGAATTTACCTTAATCCTGTGGTGGAAGACGATTGAACCTTCACAATGTTTTTGTGCAGAAAACTCACTTTAGTGAACCCTCAATGTTTTCGATGTGTTTTTCCTCTTAGACTGGTCCCCTTTTTATATTAAATGAACAGTCATGGAACTAGGGTTTCTAAGGTGGCTTAAGCCGTTGACATACTATACTTATTAGCTTGCACCTCTTATGGGTGCATTATACCCTAAGTCCAACAAGGTTTATGTAAGTGATGGCAGGTGTATCAATAGTTAAAACAAGAATAAAGGCAATCTTCAAGTACTTATTAAGTTTCAAAATTTAATAAGGTTATCTAAAGTCATTCTAACCATAGAATTATACATTCGGAATAGAATTGGGGCCATTTTTGCTATTTCAAACCATAACGGACATTTCACAAAAGGAAGAGAGAAATTTGAAAAACTCAAGTACGTTTATTACTTGTGCTCTTCAAAAACTCAATGTTTCTTAAATTACATAAATTTTGTAAAAAATTCATGCAATGAATTAGTTTAAACAATGTTTTGTCAGCTAATTAAGTGGCCCCTATCAGTTTTGAAGCATCAAGATTTATGCATCTCAGTGTATCCATACGACTACAGCTCACAGTTCTGAATCAGCATAAGAGATGTGCACCTATATGAATGATCACTTCAAACATCAATAGGGTTTCACTTTCAGATAATAACTGACATAGCAATTTTATCACTTTTTCTCCCTATTGTTTTCGAACTAAAACGATTTAATATAATGGCGCCCAACTAATTCAAAAACGAAGCGTATGTTATAGCAAAGGGATATACACAATGGGCTTCAACTCACTTTTTGAAATATTTTTGTATTTTCCTTTTTAGGTAAGGGAATAGTAAATAGCCTTCTCCTAGCAAACTAGAAGGTAGCATGAAGTAAAAGAGGGCCTTCACACTTTTGCTGATGGCTAGCTATATAGAAGCTCACACTGATTCCTATAGTAGCGCAAGGCCTAGAGGTTATTAGGAAGACATGTTGCCTATAAGATCTTCTAGACAAGCTCATTTAACGGGGGTTCCAAGAAAACCCTAATTGAGTTGTGACTTAAACTGTAACTAAATAGTTTAGTGAATGTACTTCCTTATTCCTGATTTTGGTGGACTTAGTGAATGTGAAAATAATTCAAAGAAAATACGGAGCTCTAGAAAGCCCTATTAGTTTTGGGATGAGGATAATGCCTCCAACCAAAATGTTTTTGCTACCATTAAAAATAATAAACTATTAGACTAAGATAATTAGGTATGGAGGAATTGGGGGTATTGTTGTTATGGTATCAGCGCCAAGTTTGTAACTCAATATGAGTCGTAGGGTGTTTAAGAGTTAGGTTGTAAGGTTTCGGAGTATGTCATGAGCAAATTGTATTCTTGTAGGAAAGATACACGAACTTGGCTTACCTTTTTCTCGCTGTGTATCTTCTTGTTTTAGATGGATCACTCTAGTGGTCCTTTATACCCATATGCTATCGATGTTTTATCGGGGACTTCTATGTCCACCCACATTTCTCTACTATATGCTAGTATGATGACCTACATGCAGGATCCACTCTCAAAGTTACACTATGTGTTGGTCTGTACTCGTAGACTCTTGTGGTGTCTACGTATCACGGTGCCTTAGGATAAGTTCAGGAGACCCAAGGCTTGATGAGGATAGGTTTTATGTGTTAGGGGCATGGACTATGGTAACTACAAAGCTATTGCTAAGCGAGGAGTTGGAGTAGAGAAGCATCACATATGGGATGCTACCTGTACTAGTTGTACATCCCCCTTTTGTTCCACATCCCCCTACTTAGGGCCACCACCTCCACCACCACCAGTGCCTGTAGGCCCATTGCAAATGCCCGCACCCCCACTGTAGTCCAGCTCTGAGGACGATTTCGACTTATCTGATTGTTCTGGAGCCCTTGGTGAGGTCCACATGCTGACGGATATATCAAATTCCTTCGAGCTAACTGAGCTGAGCTCCAATAAGAAACCTGAGGAGCCTGAGCCTAAGAAAGAGCCTGAGGAGGAGTGCCTCCCTAGGAGCAACGTCAAGAGGAGGCACAGATGTAGGAGGTAGACTCTAAGGAGGATTCTGACTCTGATATGACTTATAGCAACTTCAATTCCAGCAAGGAGGACGATGAAGCATCGGATCCATATTAGTATTCATCTCAAGGTTGTTAGAATTATTGAGTTTGACCCATTTTACCTTATGTTCTAGGGTTTTTACCTTTTGCTTGTAAACGTAATACAACTGGTTAGCATTGACGTTCTTTCTGCGCATAGCATATATATATTATGCATATAGGTAGGCCAAGCTAAGCAGCTATGATGATATAATATGCCTTATGTTTGCAGGGCTTGAGGTGAATCTAATAGGGGGATTAACTCACAGTTCTTTTGCGTAGAAAAGGAGTAGGATAGAAACCCTACGAAAAATGCAGGGTTGTGCTTAAATGAGGCAATGTGAAATTCTTTTAGGGATCCATATATATATATATATATATATATATATATATATATATATATATATATATATATATATATATATGGATATATATATATATATATATATATATATATATATATATATATATATATATATATATATATATATATATATATATATATATATATATATATATATATATATATATATATGTATATATATATATATGTATATATATATATATATATATATATATATATATATATACATATGTGTGTGCATGCACATATACGCGCACAAGCAAATACACACATAGATATATATATATATATCTATGTATGTATGTATGTATGTACATATATATATATATGTATGTATGTACATACATACATACATACATACATATATACATACATACATACTTACATACCTATATATATATATATATATATATATATATATATATATATATAATATATACACATGCGCATATATATGTGTATTATATGTACATGTATATATGCCTATGTGTGTGTGTATATATTATATATATACCATATATATATATATATTATATATATATATATATATATATATATATATAATATATATATATATATATATATATATAGATGTATAATGTATATGTGTGTGGTGTGTATATATATATATATATATATATATATATATATATATATATGCATCCGATGAGGGTGGTCTTTTAAATTAAAATTGTGTTTGCCTTTAAGTAGTTATTGGTTTTGTCATAATGGAATGAGAATTTAAATAACTAGTTTTGTTTATGTGATCTAGCATGTCAGAATCCGTAAACAAAAACTTGAATAACAGTGAAGGTGACACTCAAGGTTTAGGTAACCAAGTGCCCCGGAAATCATAACAAAACTTGAGTGGCAGCCATAAACACAAATTTCGAGCCTAAAATAAATAAGACAAGAAATATGGACAAATATAATTTGTATTAATTTCAAAAGGTATGGGTCAATTTCTGTATATTTTTTGTAAGACGAACAAATAAATGGTTCCTCTAATTCGATCTCCGATTTGCATTAGAAAGAGGGTCAATTGACTTGAATCTCAATCAAACTGATTGATTTGACTTCTTTTGGATAAACTTCAATTAATTTGATCTTGGGAGAGGGCCTAAGAGGCTTGATCTCAATCAAGATAAGTTCTATTTGATCTTGGAAAGTAGACGACACGTGCTTTGATTGTACTTGTTGTCTTCCTCTAGGGAAGTTAACCTTTTGAGCCTTTAGAATGCCTTTAAAGTGAATGAATTTTTCACCCTCAAGTAGGAGTGAGCAGTGCTCTATTTACAGGAAAGGATCGCCCTTCTCCTACTAGAGTTTGCGACTTATTTGCTTTCTTGGTCCATGGACTGGGCCGTTGACTTGATAGTCTATTTAATTCATGACTTAGTAGCTATTTGGGACATGACTTGATAAGCGATTTTGCCCAACTTATTAAATATATATAACCACTTAAAATGAGCTCACTCAAAATAATCATTTTAAATTTATTTTAAATTCGGCTCATCTTATTAAAATTTTAGTGCCTAAAAATTGCCCCCTTGAGATTTGGCCATGTCCATGACTTTTGAGATGCTTGAAGTAGTAGAGTCTTGAACTTTTAAGGAAGAGGTAACATGTTTGCTACTTGACTTACATTACTGAGGGCTATCTTTTGGACTTACAAGAATTTTTATTGAACAATCCAATGTCCTCGAGGCTAATTTAAATATGTTAATGTTTTTAATTGGCATAGACGAATCAAATTTAGCTTTGTAGGCATATGAAACATTTCGTCAGGACAATTAATCAAAACTTTGCATGCATTTTCCCTTTATACGAAGACCTTTTTTTTAAGGTCAGATCCTTTTTTTTCACTTTTTTTTTGAAGAAATAGGAGACTATGTTAAAACTTGTGCCTTCCCATGCCCCCATCACCATGTATAAATATGAAAAACCAAAGCTATAATAATTACGTTCTTGCTGGTCATCCAGATGCTATAAATTGTGCTTCACTTTCTGTCGATGAGTGCTGAAGGATCAAATAATTTGAATTGCTAGAACCACACCTAATTGATAATGGGCTCCTACAATCTTTTCTTATTTCTAACCGGCTTAAAACCACAAAGTGAGACATGTTTTACAATTTATTTGGGACAATGAATCCTTCATGAATCAATCATGAAGCAAACTTCAGCAAAAGAAGCCATGGCTGATTTTCCAACTAAATGAAGACGATGTCAGCACGATAGCCTGCACATCAACACCTTAGCGAAATTTCATTCTCAATCAGCCATAGCTGATTTTCCAAGCTACAAAGGCGATGTATCGCTGGAAGACTGCAAAAGGAAAGATTGCAAATAATTTCTCGCATCAACACCTTAGAAAATTTTTGTTATCAATCAACCTCTACGGGCTATGGTTAAGAATACTCATTCTTTTTAGAGTCTCTTAGCATGGGGCTTCTATCTCTTGATGATGCTATTGATTCACCATCATCGAGTCGCCTTCTATAGTAAGCCATTGTAAGCTCCATATCATGAGCTCGTGTTGCTAATTCTTGGAAAGTCTTGAGCTTGTTTACCTACAAAGTGATCCTTGGATTTCAAAGAGAGGGCATGCCAATGATTGATATAATCTATAACTGGCTCCTCATTCCATTGCCTAGTGTTAGTCAACTCACTTATGCTGACCATGTGGCGTCTGCTATAGAAGCGATTCAAGAATTCATTTTTCATTTGTCCCCAACTAGCAATAGATGCAGAAGCAAGGTCTTTATACTAGTCAAATGCAAGACCTTTAAGAGATCGAACAAATTGCTTCACTAAGAGGTCGCCACATGCGTGAACATTATTGCAAGTCTCGATGAAATGCACTACATACTGTTTCGAGTTCCCTTTTCCATCAAATTGATGAAAATTTGGAGGTCGGAATCCCTAAGGCAACCGTAGTGCATCAATCCCTTTCGTATAAGGCATGCTGTAATGATGAGTTCTATGAGAACCTCCTTCTAGATGGGCCTTTACCACATCAGCTATCAAGTTTTGAATTTGCTCAATCAACATTTAATTCAAGGTTAAATCGTTCTTTAGATTTCAGTCTACTTGCTATAATTAGACTCTTTGTCAAAATCTTCACCGCCTGAGCCTTTGTTTGAGGCTTCAATCAGCAATATGCTTATTTTGACGCTTAATTTGAGCATCTTTTTCATCGCTCTCCTTAGAGAGTCTTTCAGAGTTGCCTTCATATTTTCCAATTCTTCCTTTAAGTTCATAGTCTCTGTCACCATGACTGGCATGAAGATAGTGTCAGAGGATTCGACTTCAAGTTGTGAGAAAAGTGAATCCCTTGGAGATATTGGTGAGAAATCGCTACTACCATAGTCATCATCTTCTGCATTGAAAGGTTGGAAGACATTATTAGTGTAGTCTTAAAATTCATCCAGTCTACAGGGTAAAGTGAAGACAACAAAAGGTTTTAACTTCAAATTAGGGAGAAAAGCTATTTTATTGACCCCATTAGTAGGCAAGCTAGAGTAAAATTTTTAAATTTTGCATGATTGCAAAGATAGAGTCACAACTTGTTATTTTAGGGTGATGAAGGTAGCAACTTTGGTCATGCTCATAATCATCACTCCAATGCTTCGATTGCTAGACACAATACTAGCCTTTGTGGATCCTTCAAATGTAGATCCGGTGGTTTCCTTCTTGGAAGATTAAAGGATGGCGTTTTTAAGAGCCATTTCTTCTTAAAGAAAAGTAGAACTTGTCTGCCTGGAGAAAGAGATGAGAGGCAGAGAGGTCCCACTGGGCGTGCCAAAAATTTATAAATACAAATTTTGAACCTAAAATAAATAAGACAAGAACTATGGAGAAATTTAATTTGTATTAATTTCAGAAGGTGTGGGTACAATTCTGTATATTTATTACAAGACGAACAAATAAATAATTCTTTTGATTCGATCTCCAATTTGCACTTGAAAGAGGATCGATTAAATTAAATCTCGATTAAGTTAATTAATTTGACTTCCTTTGAATGGATTTTCATTAATTTAATCTTGAGAAAGGGCCTAAGAAGCTTGATCTCAATCAAGGTAAGTTTTATTTGATCTTCAGAAGTAGATGACATGTTTTGATTGTACTTGTTGTCATTCTCTGGAGAAGTTAACACTTTGAGCCTTCAGAATGCCTTCAAAGAATGAATTTTTCAGCCCTGAAAATGAGTGAGTAGTGCTCTATTTATAGGAAGGGATGCACCCCACTCCTACTAGAGTTTGCGACTTATTTGCTTTCTTTGGCCGTGGACTGAGCCTTTGACTTGGTATCCATTTAATTCATGACTTAGTAGTCATTTGGGACACCACTTGATAGGCACTTTTGTCCAACTTATTAAATAAATCTAACAATTTAAAATGAGCTCACTCAAAATAATCAATTTAAATTTATTTTAAATTTAGCTTATCTTGTTAAAATTTTGGTGCCTACAAGGGCGTAATAGTAGCTTTTGAAGTATCTAGTAGTGTTGAGGGTCTAAACTATTAGAAGAATTAGGTGGTTGAACTGATTAAGAGAATTCCTCATGTACCTATTGAAACTGCTTCTAAGCTTCATATGATGGGGAGTTTTACCCTATAGAACTTGAAGAATGGATTAGGGGAATGCAGACCCAATCAGTCATATAAATCCCACACCCTTAACAAAAATTCTATTTTTGGTCTTTTGTTTTTCTTTTTTTTTTTTGGGTTTTTGATTTTTCCTATATTTGTTTTGTCCTTTTTTTCTTTTAAACCATAAAACAAAATGAGAAAGTGAGTCAAACCTAAAAACAATATACAAACAGAAAATGAGCAAATCTAAAACAAAACCACAAACACTAGAAAACTATAAGAAAATAAGAACATAAACAACCTAATTCTAAAAATAAAATTAAAATAGAAAACAAAACTCCAAAAATTAGAACTACAGTAAATTCCACACAGTCACAAAGGACATAAATATATTTTTTCCAAATTTTTGTTTACCTAAACTGTGCAGAATATGCAAATAGATTATTAAGTCCAAAATTCACAGAAAACTACAGACAGTTCCAAAAATTCCAAAACAATTTGCACAAATTCTAAAAATTATGCTCAATTTAGGAAAAATATTAGCACAGCAAAAATGACACCATAAATGCTCCACAAAATTCAAACAGAATGTGAAATTGGTGAAGAATTTGCACTGGTCTGATTTTTTTTCAAGATTAGTTCTACCTTGTTTCTACTGCACATAAACCAAATTGATTAGTACCTTTTTCGTCAACAAATAACCTCTAAAAATCAAGATAAAACTAATCTCAAGAAAAATAAAAATCTAAATATTAACTTAATTCAAAAATCAAAACTAAACTAAATTGCTAGGATGAAATAACAACTTAACTAAAACTAAAAATCACAACTCTAAAATTAAAACCACTCAAATGACTCGATTGACTCTAATAGCTAAACTACGACTCCACACAACTAGATTTCACAAACCATCCTCGGAAACAGTGCCAAAAACTTGTTGTGATTTCCCGCAAGTGTAGAGTTTATCGTTATAATACTTCGGATGTCGATCCACAGATATAGTTATGAAATTAGGTTACCAAAAATAATAGACTAAATCAAAACTAGATGCTAATTAACTAACTCCAAGGTTAAGTTATTCCACAAATTAATTGTCTAAATAAATAAGACTAATTCATGTAATTGTGAACCACATTCTATCTTGCAAAGAATGTAGCCAAAATCAGGAGCACCAAATCGCAAACAATTTAAGCCCATCAACACTTAGCTGTAATGATTCATTTAGTCAGAACTCTTGAAGCATCGAAGTAGAGCAACAAAGTGATGGTGAGCATCAAAAATTCAGAAAT